>RJWM01016797.1:0-44570 GCA_004363535.1 Dasyprocta punctata
TTGACTCTTCCTAATTGTATTATTTCATATGAATGACTTTTTATATGATTCCTTATTGCCAGCGTATAAGAGGTCAAAGTGGACTATGTGGAATGGTGTTCTATAAATCAAAGTGAAAAGGCAATAGAAAAAAATGTTTGTGATACATTCCACACCAATTACCACAGCACTCTTCAACATGTTAAGGGTGGGCCAGTGCAGCTCTCACTAGAGGAGAGCTAGCACCACCTGTTGGGGAGTCCCTGTGAGACGGTGTTCGCTCTGGTGATTTACATAAGCCTGATACTTTGTAATTCAAAGTGCTTTTTATCACACACATTTCAAGACACTTATAACACCAGAGCACAATTTAACTTTCAGTCAGTGTTAGTTCTCCACTATGACACTCAAAACCAAAACTAGCTAGTTAAACTTATTAAAATACACTAGTCCGAGCCGGGTATGGTGGCGCACGCCTTTAATCCCGCACTTAGGAGGCTGAGGTAGGAGGAGCGTTGTGAGTTCAAGGGCGGCTTGGGCTACAACGTGAGTGCAAGGCCAGCCTGAACTACATAGTACAACCCTGCCTCAAAAAAAATAAGGCCAGGAGTTTGGCTCAGTGACTTAAGCGCCTGCCTGGCAGGTGTGAGGTTGTAAGTTTGTTCCCCGGTGCCACAAGAAAAAATAAAATAAAATAAAATAAAATGCACTAGTCCTTCATGATGTGACTCTTGGATAATTAGTCCATTTTAATCCATTTAAGAAATGAAAGAAAAGCCAGGTGTGATGGTACATGCCTGTAATCACAGCACTCTGGGAAGCTGGGTCAGGAAGATTGTAAATTTGAGCCCATCCTAGACAACTTAGTGAAACCCTGTGTCAAAAAATAAATTGGGGAGGTCCTCAGTTCAAAGTCTCTGGTTCAATCTCCAGTTTAAAAAAATGAAAGAAAAGACAAAAAACTACTTATATTATACATCCCCATACAATATCAGGTTGGTTTAGAATAGCAAATATGTGTTGCTCATTATTATCAACCAACCTGGGCATCTCTTGGTATCCATGTTAATTAGAAACAGAGATAGCTTTGGAGTTTGATCTTTATTAACAATTCAGAAATAGTAATTTTCTACTCTCAAACTCCTCTCTCCAAAACCTGCTGATCAAATTGAGAAGGTTTTATTTCTCCCATGCCATTTACAATAGATACTCTTGAGTGACACAAAGTATGAACGTAGGGTGTGGTCAACAGAGAATAAAAAAGAAGTGTCTAGGTGCTTAGATTCTAAATGATACTGTTTGCTATCAGCAATTTTCTTGGAGATGGGTGTCAGGAGTAATTACAAAAGTATCAGGAATAAAGTCACATGTGCCTCTACTTTAAACATAACATAGACAATTTTAAAGAGATGTCCATTAAGACAAGCTTTAACAAGTAGAAAAAAATTCTGAATTTTTTTTACAATACTCTATGGAACTGTAATTTCAATGAAAAATTATTTACTTTTGAAAAGTGAGATAAAGTAATGATAGTATTTAAATAAGAAATTACACTGATTATCCTAAAATTCTTTAAAATTGAAGTCTATCTGTCTTAGTGGGGGAAATTAAGAAGCATGAAATACATTGTAATTTTTAATGTGTTAAGTGGAAATGAAGTAATAGTTACCACAAAGAACAGTACATTAAACTCTACTGTAAAGGAGGAGCTTCAGATATTAAACAATTGTCAGACTTGCCGGATGTCTATTCCTTGGGAATTTCTGGTAATACAGAAAGAACAATATCTCTCCAATCCTGTAGAGGACCATTTGGTGCTTTAAAGAAATGACCCAACAAAGTAATACTTTTGCTAAATTGTACCTAGGTTCTAAAATGTAAACATATTCAGTGTGAACTTGTATATGTTTTTGAGCCCAAGGACAGGCAGGATTTTTGGTCTTCATCTAAACTTTTGCCCTAGTTCTACAAGAAGACTATAAAAACATCAAAAGGAAGATAAAGCACTTCTCAACTGGTTAAGACACTGTCCAAGTCTAGTGTCGAATTTTGTAGTTGTACGTTTCAAAAAAAATGTTCCTGCCTCAAGCCTTCCAACCAGAAAGCTTACATTTCTTATCTATCTCAAATTGTATCTAGAAATAGGAAGTGCAGACATTTTTATGTAATATAAATAATGGTTATTTCAAATCAAGTCCAGCTATATTTCAAGTTTCTGGTTGAACTTCCTTTCACATTTGAAGACTCTTTCCTCAGATATTTCCATCAATAAGAACAGAAAGCAAAACAAAACAAAACAACAACAAACTGCTTCTCAACTGTACTCTTTTCACGTCTTCTTTCAAAGGCTTTTTTGTTGTTCAAACTGTAAAGAGCTTTGGATTCTTTTCTAATTATAAAAAGCATTTCAAAAAATAACCTGAGCCAGGCATGGTGGTGCACACTTGTTCATCTCAGCTACTCAGGAGACAATCATAGGACGGTGGAAAGATTGGACCCCGCCTAGGTGATTTAGCAGGACACTGCCTCAGAGTAAAATACAAAAAGGACCGGAGGAGATGTAATTCAGTGCAAGACCTTGGATAACTTCCAGTACAAGGCAAAAAAAAAAAAAAAAAAAAAAAAAAAAAAAAAAAAAAAAAAAAAGACTGAAAGTACCAAAAGGCAAGAAGTAAAATTCAGTGCAAGACAAGGAAGCACATACCTGCAATCCCAGCACTTTGGAGGCTGAAGCAGGATTGCAAACTTGAGTCCAACCTGGGCAACATAGCATCTTTTTAAGACCCAGTTTCAAAGGGCTTGAGACATAGCTCAGTGTAAATGCTCTGGGTTCAATTCCCAGTACCAAAAAAAAAAAAAAAAAAAAAGGAAAAATCAGTATATAGTGCTTCTAACCTAGTTAACAATCTGTAGTCTAATTCTGACCACCTAAAAGGTCAGTTTTTGTTTCTTTACAAAATCAATATAATGGGTTACTGGAGACTTCAAAAAAAGGAGTCAAACACCTGGTCTGTGACCCTATCTGGAACAAAATTCTTTGCAGGTGTAATTAAGAATTTCAAGATGATATTACTTCTAGATTAACCAGGTAGGGCCCAAATCCAAAGACAAGTGTCCTAACGAGAGACAGAAGAGAAACATAGAGGAGAAGAAAATATGAAGATAAAGGTGGAAGTGAGTCATGCAACCACAGTCAAGGAATGCTTAGGGCCATCAGAGATGGGAAAAAACAAGGAAGGATTCTCTTTTAGTGCCTTCGGGGGTGAATATGGCCTTGTGGACACCTTGGTTTCTGACGTCTGGCCTCCAGAACTCTTAAGAGAATAAATTTCTGCCCTGAGCCATAAAACATTTGGCAATTTGTTACAGCCGTCCTAGAAACTAACACATAGTATTCTAAACAGTATTGATAAACCTAGCCTGTTCTCTAGCCTCTTTTTCCAATTCTTTTCCTACTTTATGCCCCTGTTGGCTTCCTTTTGATTTCTTTTATTGTCTCGGGGCCCTTGTACCTGCCATTCCAGTGCACCAATTGCTCTTGTTCATTCTTCAACTATTTCTTCAAGACTTGAAGGGACTGCCCAGCCCTGTTTATCTCGACGGTAAGTTCCTCCTCTCAGCTGCACACATCAGTAGTTCTTTTTGTAGCCCTTACAGTTTGTATCTTCGCTGACACAAACTTTAAGGGCTACAAAAGTGAGGTCTTGGATTTGACTCTCTAGAACCACAAGGAAAAAAAAAATGTTTAAACGAATTCTGTCCCTCTACCAAACTGTAAGTTCCCTGAGTGGCCTTGACTGGTTGTATTCGTAGCCCACCCCTGAGCCTGCAGTGCCATAGTCTGCTGTGCCCTTTGAACGAATGGCCACTTTTCCAGAAGCACTACAGACATGGAAACCTCAATTGGCCCCAGAAAAGGCTGTGGGCAAGGTCCGGTGACCATATCACACCCCAAATCAAACCATTAGAGAGAGTACTTAGTAACTGTGAGTCGCCTGGTTATCATCCCAACCCTGGCTAAAAGGTTCGCCTACCACAGGGGAGCAAACAAGAAAGCAAGAGGAAAACTAGAGGGGGGTGAGCTACAGTACATATTTCTGAGGAATGGGGAGAGGGTCATTTAAGTGTGTTTAACTGCCAGGGCATTTTAATCGCTTTCTTCCCTATTATGCATCCATCTGTCCATTCCTCTGCTTGTCCTCCCGTCTACAGCGTGAGCTCCGAAGGACTTCACCTGTTCGTTCATCGCTGTATCGCACACCTTCAACAGCGCCTGCCTCGCAGCAGGCGCTCAGTGAACATCTGGGCATCACCCCAAGCGAATCATGGGTGAGAATCAAAATGCTGAGGGGGCGGGGGGGGGGGCGATCCCACACAGGTCAAAAAGCCGAAGCCCTAAGGGGCGCGAGGCCTAAAGACCGCCAGGTCCTGGCTACACGAGCCCGGAGGCGCTGGTCCCCGCGGCCGCCCCCCAGCGCCCGAATCCACCCCGCCCCCGCGGTCCGCGCGCCCCGCTCGCGCCCGCCGCGCCCCCTCCGCGCCGCCTCTGCGGCTGCGCGCTGGCGGCCGAGCCGAGGGGCGGGGGTCGCGCGGAGGGGCCGTCCGAGTTGCTGTGGTGGCGGCGAGAGACGGAGTCAGACCCGAGGGTACGTAGGGAGCGGCCATGTCTCGCTACACGAGGCCCCCCAACACCTCCCTGTTCGTCAGGAACGTCGCGGATGCCACCAGGTGAGCGGCGGCCGCCGCAGGTTGGGGACGCGGGGGGCGGGCGGGGTAACGGCCCGGGGCGGGCGGGCGTGCTTAGGCCTCGTTGCCGGGACCTGTGAGCCCGCGGGCGCGGGAGGCCCCTGCCGCGGAGCCGCGACCCTCGCCCCAGCCCAGCGGCTCAGCCCCTTTGTCGCCGCGCGTCCGGCCTCCCGGCTGGAGAGCAAGAATTGCGGGGATGAACACGTCTGGAAAAGAATGCGTATCTTGGGCCTTGCTATTTCATTTTCCCCGGTCCTCATCTATTTACGGAGAGTACGCATGTTAAATTGCATTCTTTACACAATTTTATACTAGATGCAAAAGATAACTTGGGCTGGTGAGATTTATACCTTTTTCTTTGAAGTTCTGAACCGAATCTGCTAAGCCTCAGCGGATAGCAGCCCTAGAGACATTGGGACTCCTGGTTGCCACATCTTGATTTCAAAGCATATCAGAAATAAGAGTATTAACACTTTTTGTAATGGGTTGGGTGAACTTAACTGATTAATTCTGGTGCTCTCAGCCCCTATCTCGTGAACTCCCCTTTGAGAATTTCGTCAACATACTGTCTAGATATGCATGTTAAGGAATGGCTCCTTAATGTAGCACTTTTTCCTTCAATGGGAGCCAGAGGGAATTGGGGGTGGGGAGGGCATTAATAGACACATTAATTTCACAGGGTTTATTCAGTTGCCTCTGTCTTTGTAATTATGGAATATTACATTATTGTACATAAGCGATCTGAAGCTTAAGAGTTTTAATGACTTATTCTGGGCTAGAAAGGCACGAATGTACACAGCTCTTGACTTTGTAGTAGTCTGGAATAACTGTAATTGACTCTTGAGGAGTAAATATTATGTATTTTTTATTTGATCCCTGCCAAAATATGTCACAATAGACTGTGAGTTAGTACAGTGTGTCTTAGTTAGTATCTAAAAGATACCTGTGTTCTATATTTCTTCTTTAAACCTGTATATCAGAACATTACTGTTATATGGGAAAGCAAAATTTTGCTATTTGCTCAGGATTTTTAAAAATCTCAGTCAAACAAACCATGTGAAAACTAAGTGAACATCAACTCTCTTTGGTATGTGTGCAAAACAACAACAAAAACCTAGTGGTTTCCAATTCTAATGGCCAAAAGATCCAGCCATAATAACAGAAATGAGTGTAGCTGTCAGATCATAAGGTACAATAAGATGGTGTGGGCTGCACCAAGTCAGTAAGGACCTGTGCCATCTACAGGGAACAGAATCTGGTATAAAGAGTCAGATGATGGCTGTCCTATAGACAGTCGAATCCTTGTTGCCACATCTACAGAAATCTGTACTTTGTGTGAAAGCTCAATTCCAAAATATTAACATTTGTTAAGTTGAATAATAAATTCCAATTTTTATAGATTTAGAAATTACAATATATTGGTATTTTCATACTTCCACACATTTTTTTGAGATCTAAACATTAGACTTACTAAATAGAACATATCTAGGCTGGGGATATAGTTCAGTGTTAGAGCATTTGCCTAGCATGCGTGGGTCCCTAGGTTTGATCCTCAGCACTGCAAAGAAAATTTAAAAAATTTACTCCAAATAAGATGTAATCTGCATTGATGACTAAATTTTGATGTAGGTAATCTGTCATTGAGTGTTGAGGCTAATAATTGAGGTTTACTCAATATAACCTCTTCCATTCTTTCACCACTTTTTAGTGCTGCCACTGAGAAGGCAACAAAATTTAGAAGATTATGTTGTATTAATTGTTAATATTTATTAAATATTCACTGTGCTAGGTGGTAAACTAAGAACTTTACATGTATTATTAAATTTCCACATGAATTCTGTGTGTTCTTTATTAACCCCATTTACAAACAAGAAACAGGATTAGTGAGATTGAATATCTTGCCTAAAAGTACCTAGCTAGTGAGTGGTGCTATGTAGAATTATCATATGTAACCTATGTTAACCCTTTGGTACGGGGTGGTATACAGTGTAAAGTAACTATAAGTATGACACCTTAACACATCATATGTTAACTTTAACGTTTAGTATACTCATGAAGAAAAAAATTGGGATAAAATGTCAAACAAAGCCAATAGAGTGTAAAATTATATATGCAATATGACTTCAGTTATATAAAAAATGAAGAAAGGAAAAACTATAGAAAATGAGACTGGAAAAAAAGTGAATGGTAGGATTTGACTGATTTTCTTTTATCTCAAAGTGTTTTTCATATTTTAATAAGAATGTTAAATAAAACAGGGCTGGAAGTGTAGCTCACTGATAGAATGCTTGTCTAGAAGGCACAGGGTCCTCAGTTCAATCACCAGAACTTAAAAAAAAAAAAAAAAAAAGTTAACATATTATATATCAAAATGGAAGTGCTACATTACTTTGGTCCATTAATTAGTGTTGTGTTTTTTTTGTTTTTTGTTTTTGTGGCACCATGGATTGAACTCACAACCTCGTGGCTGCCAGACAGGCATTTAAGCCACTGAGCCAAACTCCCAGCCTTAGTTTTTTGAGGCAGGGTCACAGCTTGTAGCTCAGGCTGGCCTTGCGCTCGCATTGTAACCCAAGCAGGCCTCGAACTCACAACACTTCTCCTACCTCAGCCTCCCAAGTGCTGGGATTAAAGGCGTGTGCCACCGTGCCCGGCTCCATTAATTGGTTTTAAAACAAAACCAAATTTTGATAAAATTTTTGTGATAAGCCAGGAGTGTGGCATATGCCAATAATCCCAGCACTTGGGAGGCTTAAGCAGGAGAGTTACAAGTTCAAGTTCAAGGCCAACCTGGACTATACTAGCAGGACCCTGTATCAAAACAACAAAAATTAATTATTTTGTCCTGGTGTCCATTTTAATATATACCATAAAGCAAAAGCTACTGTGGATTAGTATAAAATCTACTAAGTTAGGATGAAATTGGGAGCAAGAATTGAAGAAATTTTTAAAAGAAGTTTTAAATTTTGTGTTATGTTTCTTTTCATGAATGAAACAAAATGTAGATTGGGAAAATATTAACTTTAGTATGTTTTTTCCTTGTACCATATAGAAGAGTAATTTTTAGATAGCAAATATAGTGTGCTAATTAATGGACCAAAGTAATGTAGCATTCCCATTTTGATATATAGCATCATGTTAGGTTAGGGAGCAACAGTCTAGTAGCTCTTGGACTACTTAGCATTCTTTGGTTACAGTATATGTGAGGCTATATACTTTGATGACAGATGTCGAAAAAACATTAAACAAAATTTAGCAACATCTATAATTAAAAAGTTCCAGAAAACTAGAAATAGAAGGGAACTTCTTCAGCCTGATAAAGGGCATCTATAAAAACCTATAGCTGCTGGATATGGTGGTACATATTTGTAATGCTAGCACTGGAAGGGTGTGATCAGAGCATCTTGAATTTCAGGCCAGCCTGGGCTACATAGCAAATTAGGTCCAGCCTGGACTACATAGTGAAGCCCTGTCTTTAAAAAACAAACAAACAAACAAACAAAAAAAAAAGAAAACAAAACCTAAAGCTAATCTCAAAACTTAATAGTGAAAGTTTGAATGCTTTCCCCCTAAGATCAGGAACAAAACAAGGATGCCCACTCTCACAACATTCAACCTGTTTTATTACAGATCCTAACCAGTGCAACAAGTCGAGAAAAATAAATGTAAAATTTGGAAAAATAGAACTAAAACTGTTCTGCACTTTCAATTGACTTTTACACAATTAAAAAAGAAAACACAATTAAAAAAGAAAAGAAAAAAATAAAACAGAATTAATAACAAAAACTACAGTAATTCCTAGATCCTTAAGTAAATAAATGGCCTATTGGGCTGGGCATGGTGCCACATGCCCATGATCCCATTATAAAGGAGGCTGAGGCTGGAGGAGTGCCACAAGTTTGAGGCTAGCTTGGGCTAGTTTGTTCAAGGCCAGCCTGAACTACCTAGCAAGACCCTGTAAATAAATAAATAAGTAAATGGCCTTTCATGCTGCACCTCACTTGCCATTAGGTGAATTAAAAGTAAAGCAAAACTGGATCTTACCTGTAGTTCTAGCTGTTTGGGAGACTGAAACAGGAGAGTTGCTGGAACCCAGGAGTTCAAGGTTAGCCTGGACAACATAATGAGACCCCCTCTCAAACAAAACAAAACAAAACAAAACAAGCACACACACACAAAACAAACAAACAAACAAACAAAAAAACACCAAATCTTATAATAATGAGGTACCCATGTACTGCATACCCTTCAGAATGGCAGAAAATGAATGATACTAATGCAGAACTGGAATTTTGTAAATTATGACATGCTTTAGGGGCATGCAAGTTGTTTGCACCCTTTGGAATAGTGAAACTGAAGATAGCCATATTCTCCAGCCCACCAATTCCTTTACTAATGACGCATGCCAGAAAACTTGGGAGCATGGACATAATGTGCACTGCAGCACATTTGGCAATTTAAAAAATTTTTGAAGGGGTTGGGGTGGTGCTGAATGCTAACATGTACTACCTTTAGTCTGGCACTGAAAAAAAGGCCATAATAAATCTTACTGGTAGGCACATACTGTACATGTTTTATTATACTCCATAATGTATACAGTTCTAAATATAACCTCTGAATGTTGAAGTAGATCATACCCAAAATGCAGAAATAGATGAAAACAAAGCAACAGCTAAGAAGTAAGGGATGTGAAGATAATGAGTGAGAGGCAGCTCTTGTGGATTTTCTCTTTCAGACTATCATCCTTTCTTTCTAGGATCCTAAACCTCTGTGACACACATTGCTCCAGACATTTTTCTTATATTATTACCCAGGATCCCTTTCCTATTAGCTATCAACATTTGATGGGATGGGTTTTCTTAGAAGAACTTCACTTGAGTTCTAGCTTTGCTGCCTGACTTAACAAATGTTTGTACCACTTAGGTAACTTAATTTCTCACCCTAAATTTTCTTGACTCTTTTTTTTTCTCCTTGACTCTTAAAAGTAACCATAATATATTCTTCACTCATTAATAGGCAGATACATGTATCGCGTGTTTACTCAGCTGTGCTAAGGACGGAGATATGCTGATGAAGATAATCTGCCTTTGCAGTGATTCTCAATCTTCAGTCTCAGAATTGCCTTATGAAATTTTTTCTTTTTGTTAATGATACTGGGTATTAAACCCAGAGCCTTGTGTGTACTAGGCAAATGTTCTTCCACTGAAATCTTTTATTTAAAAATTTTAAAATTTTGGGACACGGCCTTGGTAAATTGTCGCTATTGTCCTCAAACTTGCAATTCTCCCATCTCAGCCTCCTGAGTCACTGGGATTATAGGTGTGCATCATCACTAACTAGGTCTAGAGTTTATGCATCAGGCTGGGATGCCTGTGTCTGTAGCATTCCTTTCACAGATGATTCCAGTATTCATGAGTGATTGAGAACCTTTATCCTATAGTTTATATATTATGGGAACGGAAATTATGTTTTTTATTCCTCACCATGTCCCTTGGACTTGGCACACAGTAGGTGCCTAGTAAGTACTTGTTGAATAAATAAGTGAAAGAGAAAAACAAAGCAAAACAACATTATCCCTGCTCTTTAAAGCTAATAGTCTACCAGGGAAGGCAAATAAATGTTATTGTATTAAAGTATATCTTAATATGGCCTGCTCTTTCTAACGTAGATTGAATGCTTAGTCAATATTAGTTAAATCATTATGTAGTGAAACCTAAATTCTCATCTCTATTCTTAATCACTTCTTGAGAGAAAGTAAAATTAATGATTTGTATAGTCTCAATTTCCAGTTGCTCACCGAACTCTTAAGAATGCTCTATATTTCTGTATCTGAAAGCTGCTATTTTTGCCTCTCTTCTCTCTCTTCATTGTACCTCTCTTTCCTTTTTTTCCAGGTGTCTAATTTTTGTCTCTGATACTTTTCTTCCGTTTGTCAAGGCAGAAGCTTTGCAGTTCTTTGATTCTTTATTCTGTATATGTTTTGAATTACATGCTTTTTTTTGGATCCATTTATTGTGCTCAAAACTTGATGCAAAATACCTATGATCTTTTTTTTTTTTTTTTTTTTTTTTTTTTTTTTTTTTTTTTTTTTTTTTTTTTTTTTTTTTTTTTTTTTTTTTTTTTTTTTTTTTTTTTTTTTTTTTTTTTTTTTTTTTTTTTTTTTTTTTTTTTTTTTTAATTTTTTTTTTAATTTTTTTTTTTTTTTTTTTTTTTTTTTTTTTTTTTTTCTTTTGAGATAGGGTCTTTCTGTGTAATCCAGGCTAGTCTGAGCTCATCATCTTCCTGCCTCAGTCTCTCATATGCTGGGATTATCAGCATGCATATAACATGGCCAGCTTTCTGTAATCTTTATGAGCCAATATGGTATATGGTTAAGAACACAGACTAGTGTCAAACTGTAGAAGTTTTTTTTCCAGCTGTATTGTTGCTGGCACAGTGACCTTAGAGGATTAATGTATCTCCTGACTTGTTAACAACAGGTTGCTACTAACCCAAGGACTGTTGTGAGAATCAAGTGATGGTTTTGTCTTATTTTGTTTTGGTTTGTTTGAGATGGGGGTCTCTCTCTGTAGTTTAAACTGATCTTAAACTCACTATGTAATGCTGGCTGGCTTTGAACTTGTGATGATTTTCCTACCTAAGCCTCCCAAGTGCTAGGATTACAAGTGTGCAGTACCACATCTGGTGAGAACTAGGTGATACTAAGATGACCAGTGCCTACTATATAAATACATGGTAACTGTCAGCCTATTACAGCTAAGTATTTTTGTGTCTTTAGTAAAATTGTAACTCCAAGAAGACAAATACACTATGTATTTCTTTGGTATCCCCTCCACAATACCTATTACAGTATAAGGCATTATAAGAAGCTCAAAATTCCTGTCAATTTTAAGAATATAGTACTTTGCTTTATGCTTACTAGTAAAAATCTATTTTTCTTTGAAGTCTGAGGAATAATTTTAGGACTTCTTTAGAAACGTGAAGTGACAGTGAAGCAAGTGAATGTGTTCTTAGTGAAACTATTAGGTCTCATAATTGGAATAACTTTCTGAATCGATGTTTCTCAAAACTAAGCATAGCAGTCATCTAGAGTGCTTGTAAAAATACAGGTATCCAGTCCCTAATCCAGACTTCCTGAATCAGAGTGAGAAGGCTGAGAATCTGTTTTTTCCTCTCCTCTTTTATTTCCATTTAAAAACCTTGGGTGATTCTTATAAGAAAGTTTCAGATAATGCTGGTCAGGATGATGTACTTTCTTTTGAAGGTTTCAACTAGATTTCTGTAGGCAAAATATTTTAATCCAGCTATTCATATTTCTTTGCCCTATTTCTAAAACACTTCAGGCCTGAGGACTTGCGCCGTGAATTTGGTCGATATGGCCCTATAGTAGACGTTTACATTCCACTTGACTTCTACACTCGCCGCCCAAGAGGATTTGCTTATGTTCAATATCCTTTATTTTGTGTGCACGTGAATATACTGTGTACATGTGCTTGTATATATATGTATTCAGGAGCATATGTTTTAAGATTAACATTGCCTAACTAAATGTGTTTATTTCTTTATCTCAGAAAATGTAAAGCAGTCCACAGTAGCTGGCAAGCACCCCCCAGTTTGAACCAACCTGTTAGCTAGAATCCAAGCATAACCCGAGCAGGCGAGACAAAAGGCACCTAAAGTTCAAGCATCAAGGAGTAAAGAGGGAGGGTGGACACAGATATAAAGACCTGGAAGAGGGGAAGTCTTTATCCAGCAAAAGACAAAGCCAACTTTTGAGACTTCGGCTTTCCTACATTTATTCAGAGTTCCAGAGTCAAAGCCAAGTCTGATTTTGTTGGTTCTGCATCTCTTATAAAGTCCATCTTGCAAGTCTTAAAGAGTAAAGGTCAAGGTTCAAGATCAAGTGACACTGAGGTAATTGCCAGTCTCATTTTATATTGCACTTCTTGAGCTTTTTTGTTTGCTATTTTTAAAAAACTAGTTAACAACTTCCTGAAATACAGCTATTTAATCCTTTATATAGCTAATATCTATTATGTGAGGATTAATATTATAATTTATATAGCTAAGGAAGTTTAGTGGGTTATTTCAAACCAGTATATATAATTGCAGATGTTTGCAGATTGCGTTTATGTTTTTTTCCACTTACATCCCAGTAAAGGATTAAGTGATAGGTTCAAACATGCGCATAATTTTTGAAGGATTAAATCAGTTTTTATAAACTCATTTGTGTGTGTGCAATTTTGTTTTGTTTTGAAACAGGATCTTGCTGCCAGGCATGGTGGTGCATGCCTGTAATCCCAGCACTTGGAAGGCTGAGGTAGAAGGATCCCTGTGAGTTCAAGGTGAGCCTGAATTACATAGTGAGACCCTGTCTCAAAAACAAAAACAAAAACAAACAGAAACAAGGTCTTTCTGTGTGGTTCAGGCTGACTTTGAACTCACTGTTTAGCCCAGACTGGCTTTGAACTCACCATAATTCTTCTGCCTCAGCCTCCCAAGTGCTGGGATTATGGGCAGTTTGTATATATGCAATCTTATTTATGTGATTTATCCTAAATGGCATAATCACAAAACTTTTTAATGAAAGAGCAATTTTAATTTCAAAGTAAAGGTTTTGGCAGTCTGATATTTGCAGTGCAAATCCTAATGGATCCTTTTTACGCAAAGAAGGAAGTTAGGCATGGTGGCACAGGCCTATAATCCCAGCACTCTGGGATATTGAGGCAGGAAGATTGTGTATTCAAGCCCAGCCTGGGCAATTTATCAATTTATTGAGATCCCGCCTCAAAATAAAATATACAAAAGGACTCTGGATGTAGTTCAGTGAGAAGACCCTGAGTTCAATCCTTAGTACCTTTAAACAACAACAACAACAAAAAAGGAATGAGTTCTAAACAGCCTTTTTAAAAAAATAATGCCAACCAATTTGGGACTATTTTTTGTTTCTCATAGCATGTTTCAAATTATACAGGGATGTTGTAGCTATACCAATATATGCATTAAAAGTACAGTTAAGCTAGGTGTGGCACACACCTGTAATCCTAGCACTCTGGGAATCTGAGAGAGGAGTTTGAGCTCAGTCTATCTAACTTAGTGGTTTAAGTGAGTTCCTGTCTCAAATAAATAGGCCTGGGAATGCAGCTCAGTGTGAAGGCCTTCTGTTCAATTACCAGCACTACAAAAAACAAAAAAAGTTACATGTGTGTTTCTTTTTTGTTGTTGTTGTTGTTAGATTTAGTCTTCTAAATAATATTTATATAGTAATACAAGTAAATTTCATTCTGATTGTTCATATTGGAGATGTGAACCTAATAACTAGAACTTGTTCCCAGTAATTTCATTTTACATGTATAATACCTTAAAAATACTTTTACTTGCTGTCTGATGTTCAAAGTGTCCTTAACAGCTAGTCATATTTGAAGATGTTCGAGATGCTGAAGATGCTCTTTATAACCTCAATAGAAAGTGGGTGTGTGGCCGTCAAATTGAAATACAGTTTGCACAAGGTGATCGCAAAAGTAAGTGTGACTAAACATTAGATCTTTTTTATTCAGCAGAATGAGTTACAGCAGTGGCAGATGTTTAAAATTTAAAATTCTTTCAGTGAGTGATGCTAGTTGATTGGCTGGTATTGTGGTTTTCAAATAATAAATTATGTTACAAACCTTGTTTTTCACATTCTAGCACCAGGCCAAATGAAATCAAAAGAACGTCATCCTTGTTCTCCCGCTGATCACAGGAGATCAAGAAGCCCCAGTCAAAGGAGAACTCGAAGTAGAAGTTCTTCATGGGGAAGAAACAGGAGGCGTTCGGATAGCCTTAAAGAGTGAGTACCAAATAGAAGATTAAAAGCTTGTTCTGTTTTTTCAGGAAAACATTTTAAGGAGTTCTTTAAAAAGAAAAGGTCATTTAAATCATTGTTTAATATACATAAATAATGAACTTTTGTACAAAGGTAGGCTCTTTTCTATCATACATTATTATTTGACTTTGGTTTATTGGATACCTTCCAGTGTTTTTATTTTATAACCAACTTTAGATTTTTAAACTGGGAAGATTCTGTATCTTTGCTGAACTAATAAATGTCTGGAAGCTAATGGCTACCACTTTAAGTACTTCTTATAATGGTAGAGGCCAAAGGTAACTTGTATTAATCTCATGATATCTCAATAAATTTAATATTAAAAGCTGGGCATGGTGGCACATGGCTTTAATCCCAGCACTTGGAAGGCTGAGGCAGGAAGATCGTTGTGAGTTCAAGACCAGCCTGGGCTACAAAGTGAGTTCAAGGCTGGCCTGAACTGCATAGTGGGATTCTGTCTCAAAAAATAGGGCCAGGGATTTAGTTCAGTGGCCTAAGCGCCTACCTGGCAGGTGCAAGGTTGTAAGTTCAATCCCCGGTACCAAAAAAAAACCAAAAAGACAAAAAAAAAAAAAATTTAGTATTAAGATATTTATACAAATTTTTCTTTTCCTGATGTACACATGTTTTGGTGGGTTCTATATATACCAAAAAAAAAAAAAAAAAAAGCAAAAATAGAAAATACATGTTTGACAAGGTGCAGAATTTTAGATAACTAAAATTTTCCTAAATGAACCTAATAATTCAGAATCTTGCTGAGCATTGTGGTATATGCCTATAATCCCAGCACTCAGGAGGCTTAGGGAAGAGGATTACCAAAAGTTTGAGGCCAGTCTGGGCTACGTAGTGAGTTCAAGGCCGGGCTGAACCACATGGCGAGTCCCTGTCTCAAAAAAATAAAAAAGATAGCGAAGTCTTGAATTCTGACAATTATTACAATTAAATACAATATTATCGTGAAAGAGGATTGGCTAATGTTAATATAAGTCAACTTACTTAAAAGGTAAATCATCAAGAACAAATTCCAACTGTAGTAGTATTGTAGGAAGGTATAAGTAGTAAATTTAAGGGAAAAAGATCTTTGCAAGTTACTTGTTTTGCTATCCATGAGTGATTTCTGTTAGAATAATAGTAAATCACAATTGAAATTAATTACATGGTGAAGTTTTTGAAATAGTAACTGGAATTGTATTGGCATGCCTAAATTTTTAATAGTACATATCTTAAGTTTTACTTTAATTTTTCACAGGCATGTAGAATTTTAAGATGAATTCTATTCTCAGAGAATGGTCAGCATTTAAAACAACATCCATTAGGTTGGCTGATGTGGACCACACGTACTGTATGTAAACTCATAGGCCCATACAGCTTCAAATCAAAGCTGTTCACCAAGGTGTATTCACTTCCACCTTCAGTCCTCCCATTTTTTCAATTCCCAGAGATTAGACTAGAAAAAGTCTTCCATAGTGTATACATACCAGCGCTAATTAGATTCATTGTCTCAAGCCCCTGAAGACCAGACTAAAGTGGACTGGCTCCTCTTCACTTAAGTGGGAGGGAGATGTATAAAAAAGAAAACACATCCACATTTATGACTTTTAGTATCTAAGAAAATTGCTAAATTTCTGATTGCTAGAAAAACGTGACCTAGTCAGAACCCTCAAATCTTATATTATCACACAGGTACTTTTTCTCTGGTATGAACCAAATGATTTGATTTTCACCTGTCCTTGGGTAGATATTGAAGGCAGGGAAGCTTTAAATTTCTTTGATAAGCCAAGGGAACCTGAATCAGGATTGGCCATTAACAAGATAAGTGAAATACTATTTCTAAACAGATACAGCATAATTTGGAACTTGAAACTTGTTATTATCCATTCTCTGCTATAGTAACACTACAGATCTTCCTTGCATCTTAGAGTAACCCAATTTGTCCTGTGGCTAAGGGATACTGATTGGCAGTTTGAGGTTTCAACTATGATAGAGTTGCTAAAATAGGGATGGTAGCACATGCATGTAATTGCAGCACGTGGGAGGCTAAAGCAGGAGGATCACAATGGGCTATATTGTGAGACCTCGTGTCAAAAAATAAATCAAAAGTTTCTATCCTAAATAGAAAGTTATGTTAATTTTTAAAATTTGCATGCCTTATGTACAGGAAAGCAGCACTAATACCAAAATGGCATCAGGCTTCCCAGAGGACATGCATATGTTGTAAGGGAGTAATGTTCAAAAATTTAGATTACTGTGAATTTATATTTTATTTATCTATGTATATATACATACATGCATAGTTTACACTAAATATAGAATGGGGTGAATGGTATAAAAATGGCTTAGTCTGTAAATCAAAGATGAACATAAGTGTAATGTATTATATCTAAGCAACATCATTCTAAATTACTGAATAATAATCTGCTAATCTTGATGAAAAAGATTTAGTTTGTAAGAAAATTGTTTCTTGGATTAAGAATTTATTCCCAATGACATTAAAAAAGGTGAATATTCACATCATTTTCTGCCTTCTATTAGAAGTAAAATTACAACCCTTGTTTGGAGGAAAAAAGTGACCATTAATGATCCCAAATCATCATGGAGTATCAGACATAGAAAGACCACATCTTTCAAGACAATTCTGTCTGCTTTATACAAGACCATTCCTTAGCCTCCCAAACTTATTATTCTCATTTTGAAAACTGTTATTACAGAGATTACAAATTTTAAAGTAGTTCTCAGTGTGTTTGTAAAGGTCCAGTTTTGTGTGTAGATGCATATTTGGGTGTATGTATGTATGTCCCTTCAGTATATGTAGGGAAAAAAATCTAGTTTGTTGTTTTCACTAGACTGAATTCTTTGACTTACTGTTTTTGTTATGTGAGATAGGGTCTCATTATGTAGTTCAGACTGGCCTTGAACTCCCTATATAGCCCAGCCTGGCCTCCAACTTGGGGAGATCCTCCTACCTCAGCTTCCTAAGTGCTAGGATTACAGGTGTGCACCATCACACGTGGCTCTGTTTACCTTTTTCATATTTATAGCCCCAGTATTTAGTAGTAGTACATAACTCATATTAAATATTTCATAAATCCTTGTTGACTTATTTCAGTAAATGTGTATATTTGAACTCTGAATGTTCCTGAAGAATGTTAAAATTGTTGTTCAGCCTTCTTTTCTTTAGTCCAAATTTAGCATCATTTTTTATTTAGCATTTTTTGTCAAGGATATTTTGCCCATTTTGTTTTCTATATGAGTGAAATTCAGTAATTCCTAAAAAAAAAAAAAAAAGTCCATTGATTCCTGCATATGTTCTATGGCAGTTATATTCACACAGCTAGGCACTGAGGTTCACATTAGTAATCCCTGGCACTCAGGAGGCTGAGGCAGGAGGATTACAAATTTGAGGCAAATCTGGGCACTTAGTGAGACCCTGTCTTAAAAAGGGAGTAGCTGAGCATATAGCTCAATGGTAGAACACTTGGCTAGCATACTTGAGGCCCTGGGTTCAATCCTTAGCACTAGGGAAAAAAATTTTATTTATATTTAACAGTAGCATTTCTTTTTCTAGTTCATTGTTTCTGTCTGGGATCATTTTCCTTCAGTTTGAAGAATTTTTATTACTTCTTTCTTTTTTTTTGTTTTTGTACTGGGGATCAACTCATGACATCATGCTTGCCAGGCAGGCGCTTATGCCACTGAGCTAAATCCCTGGCCCCTATTTTTATTATTTCTTATAGAAGAGGTGTGCTGGAAATGAATTCTTAACTTGTGTTTATCTGAAAATATCATTGTTTTACATGGATATTTGAGAGATAGTATTTTTGCTACAACTGGAATTTTAGGTTGGCAGATACTTTCCTTCTTCTTATCTCCATAATGCCTGTCCATTGTTTTTCTGATACATACAGTCAGCTGTTGATATTATTGCTCCCAGTTAATCTTTTTTTCTGGTAGCTTTTCCGGATTTTCTCTTTGACTTTAGTTTTCAGCTTGACTATTGTAATTTTCTTTGTACTTATTCTACCTGGAATTTATTGAGCTTTTTGAATTGTGAGTTGATGCCTTTTTTTGGGCAAATTCTAGGCCATTGTCTCTTCAAATATTGCTTCTGCCTTACTGAATCTGTCCTTTTGGCTGTGTGACTGTGAACCACACATCTCTTAGGCTCTGTGCTGGATTCCTTAAAATTCCTTT
The DNA here is from genome assembly GCA_004363535.1 of Dasyprocta punctata. NCBI lineage: Eukaryota > Metazoa > Chordata > Mammalia > Rodentia > Dasyproctidae > Dasyprocta > Dasyprocta punctata. The sequence continues at coordinate 18,782 of RJWM01016797.1, forward strand.
TCTCTCACTGTGTTTCAGTTCACTGTTTCTTTTGCTGTGTGTCCAGACTGCTATTAAATCTGTCCCATGACTTCAAAATTTTATTAGTACATGTTTGCAATACACGAAGTTTACATTCATGTTAGGGAGTAGGTACATGTATATAACATATCTTGATTTTTTTTTAATACCCCTTCCTATCCCCACCCATCTCCTTTCTCCATCTCTAGATGCCCTTTCCCTGTTTTCATTGTTATTGCTAATACTATTATTTTTAGTTCATATTTATGACATATGTTAACATTCATTGTGGATATTTGGTACATGTACATGACACATCTTAAATCTTTTTACTTCTCTTTTTCCTTTCTTTACCCCAACCCCTCCCTTCGGTTTCTTTCTTTCTTTCTTTTTTTTTGTGGCACCAGGGATTGAACTCACAATCCCTTGCCTACCACACAGGCGTTTAAGCCACTGAGCCAAACTCCCAGCCCTACTTTTTTGATGCAGGGTCGCACTATGTAGCTCAGGCCTGCTTTGCACTCGTGTTGTAGCCCAAGCCTGCCTCAAACTCACAACGCTTCTCCCACCTCAGCCTCCCGAGTGCTGGGATTAAAGACGTGCGCCACCACTCCTGGCTCCCCTCAGTCTCTTGAACTGCTTGCCGTTTGCAAAAAATCTTCTTGTTTCCTTCTATCAAACCTTTAGTTTGCCTTGCTTAAATGAAAGATATCATATAATGTTTAAGCTTGTGTATTTGGTTTATTTCACTTAACATTATATTTTCCAGGTGTATCTCAATTTTTCCTACAAATGTCTCCAATTTACCCATTTTTTTGGGGGGGGGTGTTTTGAGACAGTGTCTTATTATGTATTTCAGGCTGGCCTTGAACTCATGGCAGTCCTTGTGCCTCAGAGTCTTGAGTGCTCACACCCAGCCAAATTTATCCTTCTTTATAGTCAAGTAGTATTTCATTGTGAATAGATACCACATTTTCTTTATCCATTCATCTGTTGATGGACATACAGGCTACTTCCAGGATTTGGCTATTATGACATTGTGCTGCTGTAATCATTGGCATGTATGTTTCATTGTGATATGTCTTTAGCTCTTTAGGGAAGATACCTAGAAGGGGAACAGATGGGATTTCTGTTAATTTTTTGAGAAATTTCCATACTGATTTCCAAAGTAGTGTACTAGAGTTTACATTCGTACCAACAGTGTTGAAGGGTTTCTCTTTCTCTGCAGCCCTGCCAGCATTTATTGTTTAATTTCTTGATAACTGCCATTCTTTGTGGTATAAAATGAAATCACAGTGCTTTAATTTGCATTTCTCTAGTGACCAGAGAAGTGGAATATTTTTCATATGTAGGCCACTAATATTTGTTCTCAAAAGTATCTAATTCATTTCAGTTGCTCATTTTTTGCTGTCTCTTATTTTAGATGATCTTAATTTTTTTTAGTTCTTTATAGCACTCCAGATATTAGTGCTTTGTCTGAGGAATTCCAGAAGTTTTTTCCTATTCTGTAGATTGTCTCTTTGCTTTGCTGATTATTTCCTTTGCTTTGCAGCTTTTTAATGTGGTATAAGCCGATTTCTTGATTCTTGTTAATATTTCTTTTACAATTAGAACTTTGTTCAGAAAGTCCTTGCCTGTACCTATGACTTCAAGTGTTTTACCTATTTTATCTTCCAGTAGGTTCATTGTTTCTGTTTTAATGGTTAGATCTTTGATCCATTTTTATTTTAGTTCAATACTGTACATCGTAAGGATTTAGATGGAGCTTAAATATTCTGCATACAGATAGCCAATTTTCCCAGCACCATTTGTTAAATAGGCTATATTTCCTCAAATGTATGTTTTTGGCCCCTTTGTCAAAGACTAAATAGCTCAATGTGTATGTGGGTGATTCTGTTTCCTCTGTTCTCCTCCATTGATACCCAATGACTTTTTTTTTCCTCAGACTTTTTAATTATAGATATACTTTCAATTCTAAATGTCTACTTGTTTATTTTTATGGATTCCAATTTTCCATTGAAATTCTCCATCTTTGCATGATACGTCTGTTTTTTTTGTCTTCTTCTTCTTAAACACGTTAGTATAGCGATTTTTAAAATTCCTATCGATATTAATACTCAGATTACTTTGGGTCTGTTTTTTTCCTCCTCTTCCTCTTCTTCCTTCCTCTCCTTCTACTGTCTTTTATTTTCCTTACTTTTAGTCATTTTTGCCTTCTCCCCCCGCCAAATACCTTATATTTAAAAATTTGAACATTAGACATGGTAGATGAAAAAGTCATAGAGGCTTTGGATGATGTAATCATTCTCCAAAGAAAATTTTTTCTTCTGATAGACAAGAGTACAGGTGGATCACCTTCATCCTGTTAAGGAGTAATTTGGGCATTATTAAAACTGTTTGGCTTTGCATTTATTCCTAGAACATGGCCCTCTAGGATGTGTCCCTTCTAGGTAATTATTGAAAGTTTGGATCATTGTCCAGGAATCTGTTCTTAGTGCCTTGAACTACAGCCTGTCTTCTCAGCACTATCTGATAAAAATTCAGTTCTTTTGACTTCCCAGTTGCTGTTTTTTTTTTTTGTTTTTTTTTTTTTTTTTTTTTTTTTTTTTTTTTTTTTTTTAGCTGGTGTCTTATATATACTTAACAATTTAAAGATAGCCAAAGACATGTGGGGAATTTGTAGGCAGATTTTAGAGTTCTACTTGGCAAAAATTCCCTCATTTCTGGGATTAGTCTCTAAAGTCCCAGCCATTTATGTGGCCCTGAGTTGATTTTTTTGTTTGTTTGTTTTTTGTCCTTTCAATCTAGTGAAACAGCCATTTGGGGGCTCAATTTACCCATACAGTTGTATAGAAAATGGCCTTGGTAAAGAAGCCAAGGTTTGTAACTCTGAAGTTTTGTTTATGTTTGTTATTCTCCAGTGCCTTCAAACAGTTTTTTAAAGTGTTATGTAGCTTTTTTATATAGATGTTTTATGTGGGAAGATTAGTACCAGTTCTATCACAGCATGGCCCAGAAGTCCTGCATCTAGGTCTTTTTGTTTTTTGTTGTTCTTTTGGGGGTTTTTGTTTGTTTATTTTTTTGAGACAGGGTCTCACTACTGTGTAGTCTAAGCTGGTCTTCAATTTGCTATGTAAGTAGCCTGGGTCTTGAACTCAAAATCCTCCTGCTTCCCAAGTGCTATGATTATAGGAATGTACCACCATGCCCAGTTTACGTTTTGTTTTTGATTATTATTTGATAAATTTTAAGTAACTGTCTCTCTCTATTTTTAATCTTCTTTCTTCAGATTTTTGTACTTCCGAAGTGCTGTTTAATCTAGACTAAGTATGGAGGACATTTTTCAGAACTGACTTGTAAAAATCTTTTAGTCATATATTTGGCTATAACAAATAATATAAACTTGTTACTTACGTTTGAATCAAATGAATGTGTACTAAAAATAGTTATTTCTTAGTGGTAGAGCACTTTCCTAGCAGACACAAGGCCACTGTGTTCAATCCCTAGGCACCATTAAAAAATGCTACTTGTAGCTTCTCTTATAAAATTGTAACTATTATATAAAGCATATAAGTTCCTGAAAATGTTTCTTCTTAACCTATTGCTTTGTATGAAATATATGCTCTAACTATATGGATATTTGCAGGTCTCGACACAGACGATTCTCTTACAGCCAGTCTAAATCTCGTTCCAAATCACTACCAAGGCGGTCTACCTCAGCACGGCAGTCAAGAACTCCAAGAAGGAATTCTGGTTCTAGAGGACGGTCAAGGTCCAAGTCCTTACAAAAAAGGTCCAAGTCCATAGGAAAATCACAATCAAGTTCACCTCAAAAGCAGACTAGCTCAGGAACAAAATCAAGATCACATGGAAGACATTCCGACTCCATAGCAAGATCCCCCTGTAAATCTCCCAAAGGGTATACCAATTCTGAAACTAAAGCACAAACAGCAAAACATTCTCATTTTCGGTCACATTCCAGATCTCGGAGCTATCGTCATAAAAACAGTTGGTGAAAAACAGAAGAGTACTACATAGTCTTTAATATAAATTATTATATCTCTCATTATGTTAAATAAAACTCTTCAAGGCTTACAAAAATTTGAGTTGATATTAGTTACTTCTGGGCTTGTGGAAGAAATAATACCTTTCTAGGTTTAGATTAATAAAGATTTGGTCTCAGTTCAAGGGCCTATACCACAAATTAGTATCTAATGTCACCATTTTATGGACCTTTTTAAAAATTTTATTTTATTAGTACATGTTTTTAATATATGAAGTTTACATTCATGTTAGGGAGTAGGTACATGTACATATCTTGATTCTTTTTTATTCTCCTTCCCATCCCCACCCACTTCCCTCCCTCCAACTCTAGATCCCCTTTCCCAGGGTGTGACAGGAAGGAGACAGAAGAAGATTCATGATGGACCATTTTTTTACATTATTACAAAAAGTTACTTCTCAAAGAAAATGGCTAAAATGAAATCAATTTAGAGTTCCACTTGGATATTGAGTATTAGTTATATCAATAACAACTTTAACAAAAACTACTTTTACGCTAAAGCATTTTTCATGTAAAAAGTAATTATGACTTTATGTGTTTGATATCAGTGTCTCTTTTGTGTCTTCCTTACGCTTAGGCCAATTCCCAGTAGGGTACTAGTTCAAATAACAACATTCTGAAATCCCAAAAGTACATTTATATAGTGATCAAAGATTCAAAGAATATAGTTCCTCCCGAGCTCAAAGAAGATTTTATTTTTATTGACCAGAACACTATAGATAAGTTGGCATGAAATTGTATCCTATACCTTATTAACTTCAAAAAGATGAAAACATTTTTAGAAATACTGGATTTTGAGTGGTTTGAACCTGCTTCTCTAAAACTTACGGTGTGTACCATTCCCTATGCAAAAATACTCATATTAAGCTGTACCCTCTTCAAGGCTAAAGCAAGACAGTCACAAGTTTGAGCCCAGCCTGGGCAACCTAGTGACTTAGCAAGAACTTGTCTCAAAATTTAAAAAAAGGGCTGGAAATATAGCACAGTTCAAAGGCCCTGGGTTTAATTCCAGTACTGGGGAAGAAAAAAATTAATAAAAAGCCTTAGTACACTTGAAAATAGTACATTTTGGGACCGGGAGTTTGGGTCAGTGACTTAAGTTCCTGTCTGCCAGGTGCGAGGTTGTGAGTTCAATCCCCGGTGCCGCAAAAAAAAAAAAAATAGTAATTTTGTATCAAATCATATTTTTACCGTTATTTCTATGTATCAGTTATCATCTGCTTATTTTTTCTTTTTAGAGCTCTCAGTATTTTAAATTATATAGAAGGCCTTATTTCTCAGAATATTTAGTATCTTCTATTAAGGAACGCAAACGTATATCTTTAAAAAATAATTTTACATTATCTGAAATTTACATTATACTTTCTTTTTTTTAAGCCAAGTAACTTCAACATAGCTGTTGCTTTTATAATTGTTGTGACTAAGAATTTCTTTTAAAAATGTGTTTGTAAGTTCAATCCCCCTGGTACCAAAAGTGGCGGGGGTGGGGGAGGGAGAGAAAGCGGGAGAGAGAAATGTGTTTGTAGCCAGGTGTGTTGGCAAATACCTACAATCCTGGCACTTGGAAAGCAGGTGGATCACTTTGAGTTCAAGAGCAGGCTGGGCTACATAGTGCGTTCAAGGCCAGTGTAAACTACATAGTGAGAGCCTGTCTCAAAAACAAAAGTTTCTGTTTTTTGGTACTGGGAATCAAACTCATGACCTCGCACTTGCCAGGCAAGTGCTTGTGCTGCTGAGCTAAATCCTCAGCCCTCAAAAACAAAAGTTTTTATGGTTTATGTTATTCAGAGGTTTTAGATTTATGATAAATTCTACTTGTGTACCTTATTGAATTATAGTAATAAAACTTAAAAGTTACCAACCCATAGTTTATAGAATATTTAAGAAATGTTTTGTATCTTTAGTACATAGGGGTCATTGTTGTTTCTACTTGTTTGGAATACAAATTTCACTTTTATTTTTGGTGCATCTGGGAATCGAACACAAGGCCTTGACTGTGCAAGGCAAGAGCTCTACCACTGAGCCACATCCACAGCCCCAAATTTTGCTTTTCTTGGTACATTAGAATATGCAAGAAATAACGTTACAAAAATAACTTATTTGCCAGTAATGTTTGGTAAGTACCATAAATTCATATGTATTGTACTTTCTGAATAGATTTTTTGTATTTAATCACAGCAAAATTTATTTTAAAACTACAACCCTGAATTGTTATGTTAGAAAATTATATAGCACTATTGAAAATTTAGAGGAGTCTGAAGAACTAGTAAAACACATTTAAATAAGTAGATTCACACATATACAGTATTCAGTGTAGAACAATTTTCTAGCATATATGATGAGGCCCTGGGTTTGTCTTTGCTTTGCAGTCACAAATTGTTATTTCTTAGTAAAAAGTTAACAAGGCAGTGTTCCTGAATATATATAATGCCTCCATTTAACTTTGGCTGGTTTTCCATGATGATCCCTTTGTCAGGAGGGTACTATTTGGTTTGATGGAAAAGCTGAAACTGTTTGAGCTTTTACTATGTGCTTGACATTGCTTTGTAAATTTCAAATCATTCACCTGTCTAATCTTTATAACCACCTTATAAGGTAAATAACTGCAAATCAGGAAACTTGTGATGCAAAGGGTTAAATCATAACCATTGTAACTGGGATGCTGGGGAATACCTGGGCTCCAAACTCATCTTCCTGACATTTATGATTTTTAGGAGCAGCAAAGTCTTTGAGAGATAGATGCTTAATATATTATTTAGGAATAAATAAGAACGTAGGAAAAGAAATACTTGTAGACTTCAGTGAAAATGTTTCCATGTCTCTGGGTGAAAAGTGATTGGCTAGGTATCCTGGAAAATTGTTTTCTGGGATTATCTTTATTGTGAGGTTCACTTTGTCATAGAATTGTTTCTTGGGTCATTTTAGAGATACTTAGGATGAGACTGTCTATTAATAACACAATGTTTTCGGTTTAGTTTTTTGAGACAAGGTCTTGCTATGTAGTTCAGGCTGATCTTGAACTCCTATTGATCCTCTTGCCCCAGTCTCCCGTGTGCTGGGTTTATAGGTGTGTGCAACCACATCTGGTAATAAAGCAAATAAATGTTTTTGCTTTAGACATCTGCAATCAATTCCTTTAAAGAGAATACATGTACTTCGGTAGTTCTCAGGTGTAGTACATGGTATATCTGTCACTGTTCAAGATCACAGAGGATAAATTAAGGGCAAAGAAAGTTAAACAGTGTCAGTGTAGCTGCTTGTTTTTTTCTGTGAATGACAGCCAATAATTTTTGCGTGGCAGCTAATATTTTGTAGCTGCTAAAAGATAATGAATGAACTTGTTGGAAATTTTATTTGGAGCTTAGAATTTAATTTTGTCCCATTGGGTTACTTTCTTTTTCAAATTTAATTAATTTCAGGATTTTACTTGGCGTTTTTTGTTTCTGAGACGAGTCTTGCTGTGTAGTCTAGGTTAGCCTTGAACTCACTGAGTAGCCTCACCTGGCTTGGAACTCAGTCCTCCTACCTCAGCATCCCAAGTGCTGGGATTTTAGGCATGTACCACCATGCCTGACTAGGACTTTTTTTTTTGGTACCAGGGATTGAACTCGTGACCTCACGCTTGCCAGGCAGGTGCTTATGCTGCTGAGCTAAATCCCTGGCCCTAGGACTTTTTATTTTTAATGTTTGCAATATAAATTTGAGTTTTTGTTTTTTGAGACAGGGTCTCCGTATGTAGCCCATTTAGCCTCAAAATCCTCATGACTCAGCATTGAGTACTGAGGTCAAGGTCCTTGCCACCAGGCCCAGCTGAAATATAACTGCCACAAATTGTTGTATTATATGAATTGCTACCATTAGGCCATGCACAGTGGTACATTCCTCTAATTGCAGCTCTCTGGGAGACTGAGGCAAGAGGACTGTATGTTTGGACTAACCTGGGCAACTCAGCAACTTTGTAAGACTATCTCAAAATAAATAAAAGGTTTAGGGATGTAGCTCAGTGCAAAGGCCATGGGTTCAATTCCCAGTACCACACATAGACATACACAAATAATTACTGCCTGTATTCTAATCCCATTGCCAGAGAGAATATTAAAAGTTTAAATGAAAAAATATTTAGAAATACTTTTACAATCTTGATCTACATTAAAATTATAATTTCCAAAGATTGCCATGGTGTATGCCTATATTCCCAGCTACTCCAGCGGCTGAGACAGGAAAATCAAAAGCTCAAGTCCAGCTTGAGCATCTTAGACCTTATCTCAAATTTAAAAAGGGATGGGGATGTATGTACTTCAGTGGCAGAATGTTTGCCTAGCACTGGTGAGTTGCTGGATTCAATCCTCAATACCACGGGTGGTCATGGAGGGGGTGGTGGTAGTGGTGGGGAATGTTCAAACTTTAAGAATGAGGGGGAGTAGGAAAAAATGTTTAAAAATGCTTATAAAGTTACATAAATCAAGCATAAAGATAATTGGGTCAAATATATTTTTCAAAATATAATTGTCACTGTTGAAAGAGTTAGATAAACATTTCAGGTTGATTCAACATGTCAAGTTGAAACAGCACAGTACTTAGGACAGGCTGGACAAGGTGGCACATACTTGTAATCCTAGCATGTGAGGGGCTGAGGCAGTGAGTTTTAAGGCCAGTCTGGAGTACCTGACAACACAATAAAAAAAAAAAAAATTATGACAAATTCCAAGTTTTATTTAAAGATAGCATATGAAGAACAGCTGAATAAAAAATAGAAATATAAACCAAGCACAGTGGCCCATGCCTATAATCCCAGCTACTGAGGTTGAGGGAGGAAAATTCCAGGTTCAAGACTAGTGTGGGCAATTTGGTGATACACTCAAAATTTAAAAAGACTGGGGATGCACTTCTGAGCAGAGTACTCATTTGCCCAACATGCATAGGGCTCTGGGTTCAATCCCTAATCTTATAAACTAAGCAGATTATCATAACCCAGCAGTTAATGGGGTATGCTAGGATTTTGTTTTGGGAAGAGTTGTGATTGCTCAGCTATACCTGTAATACCAGCATTCTGGGAAACTGAGAGGAGGATCGGAGTTTAATTGGTCTGGACAACTTAGCAAGACCCTTTCTCAAAATGGGATGTAGTTCAGTGGTAGAGCACTTGCCTAGTATGTGTGAGACCCTGGGTTCAATCCCCAGACCCCAGCACTACATAAATGAGTAAATAAATACTGTAATAACAAAAAAGGCTGGGAAGGCTTGGCATAGTGGTACATGACTGTAATCCCAGCCCTCAGGAGGCTAAAGCAGGAGGATTGCTATGAGTTCAAGGCCAGTTTGGGCTACACAGTAAGACCTTGTCTCACAAGAAAAAAAAAAAAATTAAAACAGGATGGTGAATGTACCTGTCTGAAGATCTTACTGTGTTAAATAATTTTGAGTTGTTCTTTTTTGTACCAGGGATTAAACTCACAACCTCGCACTTGCCAGGCAGGCGCTTATGCCACTGAGCTAAATCCCCAGCCCTTGAGTTCAGTTTAAATGAAGCATTTGTATGCTGCAAATGACAAGAAGTCATCAAAATGTTTACAAGAAAAGAAAAGGGCTTTTGTTACTTTTTTAAAAGCCTGAAAATGAACCAAAAGAGGAGCAAGAGAACTTGGCTTTTTCACTTAAACCTGAAAATAGCCAGGCACGGTGACCCATGCCTGTTAATAATAGTGCTCAGAATGAGGCAGGAGAATCAGCAGTTCCACATTGAAGTACGTAGGACCTTGTCTCAAAAATAAACCCAGGAATACCTCTTACCTGGCATTCCTTTCCCCAAGATTTTGGACTTGTAACAACACATTTGTAATTTGGATTCAACAACTAGTCGGGTTAACCAACTTTTGAATTTTGGAGTAAATGTGTCTAACATGGGAATAACTATATATAATCAGCCTTGGGATAATGCAATTAGTACTGTAGGTGCTTCTCAAGTAAATGATGTGTTCCGATCTGACAAACCCATTGAAGTTAAAAATGTATTTAATATACCTCATCTACCAAACCCCATAACTTAGTAACTGCACGCATTAGAATATAGTTGTTTACCCACATGATCCAAGGGCTAACTTGAAGCTGTGGCTCACTTCTGTTGCCCAGCATTACAAGGAGGATCCTACTTCATATTGCTAGCTAGGAAATAAATCAAAATTTGAAATTCAACTTCTACTGAATACAAAACGGCTTTCAAAAAAAAAAAAAGCTTTCATACCATGATAAAACTGAAAATAGGTCAAACCACTCTTAACTTAGGAAACATCTCTGATGTCTTTAGACAAAAACCACACATTTTTTCTTGAGTTATAGCCTGTTCCTTCCACTTTATGTATTATACCATGAAAAATTCACTGAACCTTCCACATCTATAAAAGCATCATGTGAGGCTGGGAGTTTGGCTCAGTGGCTTAAGTGCCTGCCTGACAGGTGCAAGGTTGTGAGTTTGATACCCAGTGCCACAAAAAAAAAAAAAGAAAAAAAAAGAAAAAAAAAAGCATCGTGAAAGACTAAAGAAATGAAGTTAAGTAAAAAACCAACCCAAGAGTTGAGAGGAAATACATTTTTTTTTTTTTTTTTTTTTTTTTTTGCGCCACTGGGGATCAAACTCACAGCCTCCCACCTGCCACAGGCGCTTACGCCACTGAGCCAAACTGCCACCCCTACTATTTTTGAGGCAGGGTCGCACTATGTAGCTCAGGCCAGCCTTGCGCTCATGCTGTAGCCCAAGTTGGCCTCGAACTCACAATGCTCCACCTACCTCAGCCTCCTGAGTGCTGGGATTAAAGGCATGCTCCACCACGCCCGGCTGAGGAAATACATTCTAATTCAATGACTAATTCGCAATTTGTACATAAAATTGTCCATAGAAGGCAGAGGATGAGGTCACTAGTAAAAGTGGTAAACCTTGAGGGAAGATGCAAAGTATGGAAAGACAAACTATTTTTGGCTGCATTTTTATGTTGTATGTATTGCTTCTGTACACGCCTGACCAAAGGTCTAACTAGGTATGTTATGCTTTTCCATAGAGATGTCCTACAGGCACCTTGAAGTTCAACAAGCCAAATCAAAATTACTTTTCTCTGTAATTCCAATTCCCCTGCCCAGCTCCCTAATTGCTTGCTTTGTCCACCTGGTCCCCTAATTTAAAAGCCTTCTTTTCCCATCCATTAATATGCTCCACTGTATCTCCAGAATTTCCCCTCAAAATGTCTCTCTTTCCTGACATCAAAAGACCCTTTTCCTCTTTTGAGCTACTAAAGAAATGCTCAAGTGATGTTTGAAGTATTCTCCTCCCAAACTGTTCCATTATTTCATCCAATTTTTTCAATTCCCTTCCACGTAAACCTGATGACTTGCCATGCTCACCAAAAAAAAAAAAAAAAAAGACACTCTTCAGCATGGCAGTTGAGGGCTTTAATGTTCTTACAATATACCTTTCAAATATAATGAATTGTTCTTCACCTCTCAACTGGACATTTTACTTCTCTTTACACCCCTACTTGCTCTTTTTTGTGGGGTGGAACAGGGTCTCACTGTAGTTCAGGCTGGCCTTCAAATGGTACAGATCCTCCTGCCTCAGTTTCCCAAGCGCTGGGATTACAGGCATGTGCCACCATGTCCACCTGTTCACTTCATCTTTTACTGTTACGTGTCAAACACTGTTGATTTTTTTCAAGACCCAACTCAATGCTTCTCCCAACCCCACCTAGTACTGTGGGTTGAACTCAGGGCCTTGACACTGAGTTTACAGCTCCCACACCTTTAAAAAATGTTTTTATTAGGGCCGGGAGTTTGGCTCAGTGGCTTCAGCACCTGGAAAAAAATTTTTTTATTTTGAAGCTGAGTGTGGTAGCACACACCATTAACCCCAGCACTCTGGGAGGCTGAGGCAGCAGGATCCCCGTTTGAGGCCAGCATGGGCTACATGAACTTCAAGGCCACCCTCAACTAGAGACCCCATCTCCAAAAAAAAATTTTTATTTTGAAATAAGGTATTGCTCACCTGCCCAAGGTTGGGCTTGAATTTGAGCTCTTCCTACCTAAACCTCCCAGAGTGGATTACAGGCATGTATCAGCACCCCTGTAGCTACTTGTTTTAAGTACAAGACAAAAGAAACTGCTGCTGGGTGCAGTGATTCAGGATGCCTGTAATCTCAGCTATTATAAAGAGGCTGAGGCAGGATTGCAAATCCAAGTCCAGATGGAGCTACATAGTGAGACCAGTGCCCTCCTTACTTCCCCCGCAAAAAAAAAACCACTAAAGTGTAATGCACAGGAGGCCCTGGGTTCAATCCTCAGGTTCCAAGAGGAAAAGATAACAGACGGTTTTCCCCAAGCACAGCATCACTGGATCTCCACATTAGTGCAACATGCCAGCTTTATATCAATATTTACATTAATATATGGAAAGAGCTGATTATATTGTGCTATGCCCAAAACCTTAATGCTGGACCTAAGAAAATGATTTGCTTAACATTTCAGTCTTTTAGTTTATCAACCACATAAACCACTGCAAAATTTGTGTTAAGAGCTGTGTTAAAGTTGAGACTAGCGCTTATTAACCTTTAATTTGATCTTTTGCTTTTGCCTTTTCTCCACCAATAAAGACACTAACAAAATAGCACCAAGATTATGCAAATAAGAGCAGCTCCTTCCATAATGTCACAATCAATGGTTAGACAAACTCAGTATCAAAGTGTAAATTCATCTCAAAACTTCCGTAATCACATACTGGTACTTGTTCTCTAGCAAGGTGCCAATGATGCAATTTTTTTCTACTCACACAAACCTTTGATGTCTTTGCAATTAAAGAGCCCGTTTTACCAAACTACGAGTTTAAATGTAGGCATGAAGCTGGTTGACTACTACTGAACACACTGTTTTGCTTATGTAGCCTCAAAACAAATACATTGGAGGAAGTGTATTAAAGAGATTCTCATAAGAAAAATAAAAGCTTAACAATGGACATTTTACAGACACGTTATTCAACTTTTAAATTCACTAAAATCATTTCCTTGCATATATATCATCTACAGTATAACTGAACCAATTTTTTTCACCCTTCAAATTATAAAACCTATTTAATACTCTAATAGTCCATGTCACTGTCATTCTTGGAAAATTTTTAACAATTCTCTTTGAGTGTCAACTGTTAAAGCTGTCTTAATTACAAGGTTTCGAGTTCACTTACATTTCTGTATTAAAGTACCAGTTTCTCTACATTTTTAAAAAGCCAGCTGTATACATAGTATAGCTAAAATTCTCTTCGTATGAAAATGAGACTTTATAGCTAATAAAGTATGTGGCAAGGACATGATACACACGATAGCACACCTCTGACTTTATGAGGCAATGGTAACATACCCTCTTTGCACTGTTTATTAAGTCAATAGTGATTCTGAAGTCATACCCCTAACAGCACTTTCATACAGCTAGAAAGTTGTTTTTCCTCCCCTTGTCTATGAAACTGAATGATATGAATTCTAAAACTTAGTTTCCGGTAGCGCTTTTATTATCTCCCACCTTACAGTCTTATATACTCTTGAATTTTTCTTCGTGTCTAAATACTAGCTGATTACTCAAGAAAAACTTTGTTGATATAAACTTTAGCTTTGTATAACTTAAAGCCCACACACAGTTCTATTTATAGTCTCAGCTGGAAACACATAAACACATACACTACTGAGAACAATGTTTGAATGTCAGTACTTGCACAAAGTACAACTACGTAAAGTTATATTTATCTTCAAGCAAGCTTCAGAATACAAATTCTACATCTAGTATCTTAACATTATGCTTCTGTTGATTTAAAAAAAAAAAAAAGCTGGGTATGCAATTGTAGTCATCTCAGCTACTTGGGAGGCAAAGGCATAATCCTAAATTTGATGCCAGCCTGAGCAACCTGAAGACTCAAGGGCTGCAGATATAGTTCAGTGCTGAGAGTGCTTGCCTAAAGTGTTAAGCTGTGGGTTCAATTCCCAGTACTACAGCAAAAAGCAAAACAAAACTCCACCAATGCAAGCTTAGTAAACCAAACATGTATCTTTTTTCATTTTGAGACAGGGTCTTACAGAGTTCAGGCTGGCCTCAAACTTCCAGCAGTCCTCCTGACTTCAGCCTCCTGAGAGCTGGAACTACAGATGTACACCACCATGCCCAGCTTAAGTGTTTTTTTTTTTTAACTGAAAAATGTGAGTCATATAGTACTTTATTAAAAAAATAGTTCAGATATAAAAATATTTTCTATTCAGGAAGCTGAGGCAAGAGGATCTCTTAATTGGGAGGCTAGTCTGAACTACACTTACACAAGACCTTGTATTTAAAAGAAAAAATTGCAAGATATAAACTAAGAAGCCTTGCATTTATCTGTACTTGTTTCCATTTGTGAGATGAAGGATTCTTTCTCTCAGAGTCATTGAATCTTCTAGCTGGGCGTGGTGGTGCACACCTATAATCCCAGCACTTGGAAGGCTGAGGCAGGTGGATCACAGCAAGTTTGAGGCCACCCTGGGCTCCATAGCGGGGAGTTCAAGGATAGTCTGAACTACAGAGCAAGACCCTGTAATCAAAAAATAAATAGATAAAAGTTATTTGAATCTTCTAAATTTTGTAGGATGCTATTAGCATAAAAAATAACAGACAAAGCCAATAAAATGTAAAGTGAAAACTCAATCACACAAAATCATCTCTTGGTAACATTCAAACAAGAAAGTCACACACAAAGAATCAAGACTAGTTTAAAAGGGGGGAGGGTCAAATTATTATTACTTTAAAATTTGATTACAACCAATTCTGTTGGCATCAAAATTAGAGGCGTTTTAAATTTGAATAATGGCCATATACCAAAACCCACAAATTAAGTTTGGTAAAAATGATAACAGGAATTTTCCAACAATTACAGATTAGAAGGCAGAAATCAATTAGAGAAACACAGACAAACCCCATGTTTACAATGATTGTGCCACAGATTTAAACTTCAGTAGTGCATTAATAAACCGTTCACATTTAGATCTTCACTTTGAGATTTAACAGCTGTTTTTTGAAAAAAATCTCTTAGTACCTTGTGCAAATAAATCAGTCTTCCATGTGCCTTAGCACAGTTAAAATTTGTCCACTATATATACAAAACACCTACCACACTGGCAGGGCAAAATACATACTTTCATAACAAAACTATAATGTACCTCTCAAATATGAACAATATACACATCATACATGGTATACAGTATTTACAAAATATAAAATATAATACAAGCTGTATGTAACTCTAAGCTCATCTTTTGCACTCAACTGGTACAAATTTCCATTTCTGTACCTATTTTCTTTTAAAGAGTCCAGGGATTTGGGAAAACCTGTTTTACATACATACGGAAATCTAAGTTTGAACTTTTAGGAGCGTTTTTAAGTGTACTGCCATCAGCTCCCTATTTTGGATGGAATTTTCAACTGTGCTTCCCATCCAGTGACTAGGAGGCTTTGGAAGAACACTAGGAGAAGGCGGATCACTGAACTTTGCCCCAGCGTAATTTTCCTTTTGGCTCACTTCAGTTAAAAATGCTGATTTCTTCAAATGCATATTTTTAATGTTTTCAGTGTTTTTAAAAGGCTTTTTTTCCTGCTTCTGAATTCTATCAGGCGAAATAGAATCCTGCCAAAAGTTATTCTCATTCCTTTTTGCAGAGGTGATCTTGGTTAGTGGCAAGTTATATTTGCTTTTCTGTCTGTTTATCTTTGGTTGTTCACACAAGTGTATACCATGAACAAGTTGGCCGTGGGGAAGGGCAATTTTCTCCGATTTTCCCATCTTTGATTTTAAAACCTACAAAAATAAGGAATACAAAAGTTAATATAATTTCAAGATAAAAATCACTAATAAACCTCACATGTATTACACATATTTTCTTTTTAAAAGTTCAGTTTCACTTAGTGCTAGATGTCCAAATATGCAGGCCTCTTATACAAGTACACAACGTTAATTGGTTCTACAAAATTAACAAAAAAACAACCCAGTTCATCTAATACAACTGCAAGAAAGAGTAAGTAAATTCTCTTCCAAATAAAGACCATATAAGAAACATTTCCTGTCTACTCCTTAACCATCTGGTTTAAAAACTGCTTCAACTTGTTTCACCAATTCTAATCACTTCCCCAAAGGTACAATCAGATGGGAAGCTAAGATAACCACTGCCCTTTCAACAGCAGAAATGGGGCGGGGGTCAGGCGAACACAAAAAGATAAAGCAAAATTAACAAGGGGCAGTTGCTAACAGAACTTCTAGTTTTAAGATCCATTCTTAAGAAAGTAATCTTACTATTCAGGAAACAAGTACAAAAAGTTCTTTTAAATTATTCCTCGGGCCGGGGATATAGTTCAGCAGCAAAACGCCGGCACAAAAAACAAAACGCCGGCACAAAAAAAAACAAAAAAAACGCCGGCACAAAAAAACAAAAAAAAAAACACGAAAAAACACAAATCACTATTTCGAGAATCACGGGAGTTTTTTCCCAAGGGCTCCGCTTGATAAACCGGTATCTCTAACTCACACTATTATTTCTGCAAATGACAGCAACTTTTCATGTCACTGTCAAAGTCGCCAAGATTAAAAATCAATACACGCTTTAGCCAGGCGTGGTAGCGCAGGCCGTAAATTCCAGCCCCATGGGAGATGGAGACAGGATGGCAAATTCGAGTCCAGACTAGGCAACCTAGAGACTTAGGGAGAACTTGTCTCAATAAAAAACGCTGTGCATCCAGATGAAGCTCAGGACCAAGGCCCTGGGTTCAAGCCCCATTACCGCCTTAAAAAACAAAATCAACCAACCAAAATAACTTTATCACGTTAGGTTTAATTCCATAGGAAACTTAACCCATTTTATTCAAATTCAATAGCACCACAATTGGTCAGCAAAACGTCATTTCAACTATTCACTTTTCTTGCGAAAATTTGTTCAGGACACAATTAAAACTACCAGCTAGTCAAAAAGCCCAGTCCCATACACAGCGGGAACTGCTAAACACATTCAGTTCGTCCCACAGACTCAGCACACAGATCCACCGCTTCAGAGGTGGGAACCCTGAAGGCCCTGCTGCCAACTTTGCAACTTCAAAGTCCCACGAAGTAGGTCAGATTAGCGGCATCCAGCGCCCCAGGGCGCCTGACTTCTCAGCAAACACCCAGCCACACGAAGGTGAGCCACTGGCGGCCCCCACCAAGCCCCACTGCTCGGAGTCGGCCCCCCGCCAAGCGCCTCGGACCAGGCGCGCTCGCAGCGCGACCGCCCAGGGAGGCCCCCACTCCTTGCCCCTTTCCGGCCACCCCCTCCAACCCCACCGCCTTCATGAGCGCAGCGGCGCCCGGCACGTAGCGCGCGCTGACGTCAGCCTCCCGCGGGTCCCGGCCCTCCCCCACCCGGCGCGCGCCCGTTACGCCGAAACCCCCTGGAACGCCGCCAGACTGCTAAATCGGGGCTGTTGCTGGGGCGCAGCCGCTCCTCTCATTGGCCGGCTCCTGGGAGCCAATCGGCAGTGCCAGCGCATGCCTCCTTCCCCTCCCCCTGCAAGACCAGGCGAGCGGGCGTCACACAAACTTCCCTCCCGAGTAAACAGCCGCCCCTCGCCCCGCCCCCACTCTGCCGACCCCGGGCCGGGCCCCAGCCCTGCGACCCTGCATGGCTCCTACCTCCTTTCTGAGCTGGGCTTGGCAGGGCGCCGCGGACCGCAGGGGCCCCGGCGCAAGGCTCACTCCCTCAGTGGGGCTTGCGGACGCTGGGCCCGCGGCCGAGGCGGCGGCCTGGCCCGGGACCGTCCCCGAGCTCCGGCCGCCCTCTAGGTTGGGCCGGTGCTGCTGATACTGGTGGAAGCGACTGGGCAGCTGCCCCGCCGGGTTGGCCCGCACCTTCTTCTTTCGCCGTTTCTTCGGTGCTGCCCGCGGGGAGCCTCCCGCCACGGCCGGGCTGCAGTGGGGCAGAGCTGCTGCTGGGGCGCGAGGCTGGGGGGCCAGGCAGGGTCCGTCTCCCCCCAGGAAGTGAGGGAGGAAGAGAGTCGGGGGCAGAGCTCGGGGGTCTGGGATCCGGGGTACAGGCGGCGGAGCCGTGGTCACCATCGGGAGGGCCCCGAAGTAACCGCGGGCAGGAAAGCCAAGCGGCGCAAGACGGCCGCTCAAGACGAGCGGCTCCCGCTGCGGGACAGAGACGACAGTCATAGCGCGAGGAGTCGGGAGGCTCGGCAGGAAGAGGAGGAAGTGAAGCCCGTGATCACCAGGCGGCGGCGGTTGCTGCTGAGAGCCACGGAGGAACGTGGAACATGACTCGGGCGGAGGCGGCGCAGCAACAAATAGCCCGGGTCAGGGTTCCGAGTGTTGTTATCTGAGGCTCCGCCCCAAGCCCGCCCACCTCCTTGTGGAAGTCCAATCGGAGTGCGACGAGGAAGGCCACGCCCCTCTGGCTCCACCTCCACGGCCTCGGGAAGAGACACACACAAACAAGCGGCTTGCTGCAGCCTGGCACAAAGAGCGCGTATTGCGCAGGCGCTGCCAACGGGCGCTTTCGGGAAGAGTCGGTCCCGCGAACAATGAAGTTCGGTTTCGGCCCCGCCTCCTCCGCTCGCTTCTCGCGGAGACACATCGCCTGTCTGGGCCTCGCTAGTACTGGCGGAGACGTCTTAGAGAAGGGAAGGCAGGAGAGGCGGGAAGAGGAATTAGGGAGCATCGAGGTCACGGACTCCTGCTCGGCTACTGACCTTGGAGCAGTGTCCGCTTTAACTCAAAAAAAAAAAAAAAAAAGATTTCAAAGAAGATTGTAAGAATGTCTTCCCTAGCTGTCGTGAAAATCAATGTACATTTAAACTACATAAATTTCTAGTGAAGTGTGGGGTTTTTTCTTTTTTTTCATTTACTCGGTTCGGCAACACTGTTTTCTAGCCCTAGTGATCCGAGCAAGAACTAAGGCAGGACATTTTATGATTGAACTGGCGGCTCCTTAAATGCATAAACGGGCGTTACGATTATTACCGCCCTACAGCTTGGAGGATTTTGAGAACTGGGATCGCACAGCGGCGACTTGAGGCAGCAAATGCTTTCGTCGCACAGGGAGAAAGTGAAACTGCTCTGAAACGTTTCGTTTATTTTGTTAGCGAACACTCACAAAACAATTGTGGCCATTTATCAAACATCTGTTTTAGGAGCTGTTCTTGAACATAGATTATTTCACTTGAATCTCATAACCTAATGAATAGGTGCTGTACTTTGAACCCCTTTTACAAGGGAGAACGTTGAGGCTCATTGAAGCTGAAGAACTTGTCAAAAAATCATGCGGTAATTCAGCAGCTGAATTGGAATACGAGGTCTGGAAGAACGAAGTTTAAGATGACCCACACTACCTGCCACACTAGATTGTTATCTTTTATTTATTTTTTGCCAGGTTTTACAGGAGCATAATAAGCTTCCACTTTTCAGAACCTCTAACCAGTGTTTTACAGCTTCGTAGTGGTGATCATTTAGTATCTAAAAACAGTTATGATAACAAAATTGAATATCCAGAATAATGGATCGCAACTTTTTATAAACTTTAAATACATGTCACTGTATGACTTGATGAATTTTATCGTTTTTCTATATTTTACTCATTTTTGTGTCTGTGACACTCAGTACATAGTAGGTGCTCATGTTCATTGGACATGTGGGAATCATACAGTTCCAGAACCAGAAACGCTCTTACAAAGCCTGTAATTCAGATCCTCAGACCTATAAATTTAATTTGGGTTTAGAATGTTGTGAGAATGGCGTGACCAGAGTTGGTGAAGAGAAAGGCAAAAGCCAGGCCTTATAGTGCATACCTGTAATCTCACTGAAAATTCAAACCCGCCCTGAGGAAATGTCGATTTACTAAGACCTTGTCTCAAAATTATGAAATAGAGAATGATCAGGGATGTAGTTCAGTGCAAAAGCCCTGTGTTCTTTTGGGGGAAGAGTGGGAAGAGATTGTGGAACCTCTGGAGTGAGAGTAAAGTGTTTTGTGTTTTTGTTTTTTTTTTTTTTTTTTTTTTTTTGGTACTGGCGATGGAACTCACAACCTCGTGCCTGACAGACAAGCCCTTAGGCTACTGAGTCAATCTCCTGGCCCTCGTTTTTTGAGGCAGGTTGCACTATGTAGTTCAGGCCAGCCTTGCGCTCCCGTTGCAGCCCAAGGTTGCCTTGGACTCAATGCTCCTCCTACCTCAGCCTCCCGAGTGCTGGGATTAAAGATGTGTGCCACCATGCCTGGCTAAAGTGTTCTTTTGTAAGATTCTCTTTTTCAAAGCACTCTCCAATCTGTTATTGTTTTTTGTTTTTGTTTTTTGAGACAGGGTCTTAGTATGTAGTCCAGGCTGGCCTCAAAACTCACTATGAAGTTCAGGTTGAATCCTTCTGCCTCAGCCTCCCAAGAGCTAGCATTGCAGTCTTGTCATTTTATTCTTATTCTAACCCTTCCCTGTCAGTAGATTCAATTTGGATAAAGTAAATTGCCCCAGAAGTCAAACAGTGAGTCAGGGACTAAATCAGTAGGATCCCTGAGGCCTCCCCTAGGGCTCTTTTCACTATGTCCCAAGGCCTTGGGTTTGGCTTTCTGGGAATAATATCACACTTTGTGGGAGAATCTTTAACCTTCAGAGAATTGCTAATTGGTTGCCAGCTCATTGGGATCCTTGATCAAAGACACCTACCTATTTGTGGGTACCTTTTGCCTGAATGCTGGAGTTGGTGCATGAGATATAATTTATCATTTTGAGACCTAAAGAGTAGGCTTCATGTTAGACCCTGGAATGTATACTATGAGAAACGTAGCCTTAGTGTAGACTGGTGCAACCACTGTGGAAATCAGTGTGGAGATTCATCAAAAAACTACAACTGGGTCAGGTATATGGCTCAGTGGCACAGCATCTACCTGGCAAGTATGAGGTCCTGAGTTTGATTCCCAGTGTCAAAACAAAACAAAATGACTAGTGGTTCCATTTGAGAAAGCTATTCCCTTTCTAGGAATCATCCCAAAAGAATTAAAAGCATCATACCACAGTGATATATGCACACCCATGTTTATAGCAGCACAGTTTGTAATACTTAAATCTTGGAAACAACCCAAATGCCCATCAACTGAGGAATAGATGAAGATGCGGGTTTTTTTTTTTTTAATACAATAGAGTACTGCTTTGCCAAAAAGAAGGATAAAGCAGGGCGTGGTGGCGCACGCCTTTAATCCCAGCACTCAGGAGGCTGAGTTAGGTGGAGTGTTGTGAGTTCGAGGCCGGCTTGGGCTACAACGCGAGCACAAGGCCGACCTGAGCTACATAGTGTGACCCTGCCTCAAAAAACCAGGGCTGGGGAATTTGGCTCAGCAGCTTAAGCGCCTGCCCTGGCAGGCGCAAGGTTGTGAGTTCAATCCCCAGTGCCGGAAAAAAAAAAAAAGGGAGGATAAACTTGAGACATTTCTAGCTAAATGGATGCATGCTGAGACCATACTCTTAAGTGAAATAAATCAGATACAGGTTCAAATATCACATGGTTTCTGGTGTAAGAAACTGAAAGTGTAAATAAGGGTCAAAATGTGTAATAGATCTTGAGAAATGGTAAGAAAATGTTCAAATGAGAAGAGAAACAAGGGGGGAGGAGGAAAGGAAAGAAGAGTCAAAAAAAAAGAATAGGAGGAAAAAAATGGAGACAAAGCTTCTGTAAATGAGGGAGAGGGGAATGGGAAAAGAAGAATCAGTATGTATCATGCACAGGTAAAAATTTCATATAATGAATATTATCATGTATATCTAAATGTACCAATAACATTTAAAAAGTTTTTTTGTTTTTTTTTTTAACAGATCAAGACAGGAGAGCTGGGTGCGGTGGTGCACACCTTTAATCCCAGCACTCGAGAGGCTGAAGTAGGAGGAGCGTTGTGACTTCGAGGCCGGCTTGGGCTACAACGTGAGTGCAAGGCTGGCCTGAGCTACATAGTGCGACCTTGCCTCAAAAAACTAGGGTCGGGAGTTTGGCTCAGTGGGCTTAAGTGCCTGTCTGGCAGGTGCAAGGTTGTGAGTTGGATCCCCCGGTGCCACAAAAACAAACAAACAAACAAACAAACAAACAGATCAAGATGGGGCAGGGAGAGGGATAAAAAAGAAAGGTAGTCTTGCCAGACATGATTTTACACACTTGTAATCCCAGTATTAGAGGGGCTGAGGCAGGAGGCTCATGAAAATTTGAGATAGAGCCGGGCATAGTGGCTCACGCCTGTAGTCCCAGCACTCGAGAGGCTGAGGCAGGAGGATCACTGAGAGTTCGAGACCAGCCTGGGCTACAAAGTGAGCTCAAGTCCAGCCTGAACTGCATAGTGAGACCCTGTCTCAAAAAGAAAAAAAAAGTTTGAAGCCAGGCGTGGTGGCACACGCCTTTAATCCCAGCACTCAGGAGGCTGAGGTAGGAGAAGCATTGAGTTTGAGGCCCACTTGGGCTACAACTCGAGCACAAAGCTGGTCTGAGCTACGCAATGCGACCTTGCCTCAAAAAACCAGGGCCGGGAGTTTGGCTCAGCGGCTTATGTGCCTGTCAGGCAGGCACGAGGTTGTGAGTTCAATCCCCGGTGCCGCAAAAAAAATAAAATAAAATAAAATAAAGTTTGAGACTAGCTTGAGCTTTATAGTTAATTTAAGGCCAGCCTAATCTGGACAGCAAGACACTGTCTCGAAAAAGAGAAGAAAAGGAAAAGAAAAGGCGAAAGAGGGCTGGGATTTTAGCTCAGTGGCAGAAGTGCCTGCTTGGCAAGCACAAGGTCATGAGTTTGATCCCCTATACCAAAAAATAAAAAAATAAAATAAAATAAAAAAGATTTTTAAAAAGGCAAAAGAAAATCTTATACCCAGCCATAGTCCATAGTGGCACATGTTATCATTTAAGCTACTTGGGAGGCTGAGGTAGGAGGATGGTAAGTTTAAACCCAGCCTGGGCAACATAGGGAGACCCTCTCTCAAAAGAAAAAAAAAAAGGGAGAAAGAAGGAAAAGTAACCTTTTTGCTGTGATTGATCAAGTGTGCTAAGATATGGCTTCTATGAGAACACAGTAGCAAGGAGCTCAGTGTCGATTGCCCTTTTTGTCTCACCCATGCCTCAGGCTGATGTAAGTCCTAGGCCTAGGCTGTGCTATTGAAAATGTGCTGGAGTTCTCAGAAGTTTACATGCAGCGCTTCAGAAACTGCTCTGCACATGTGTCCTGGAATTAATAGGTCACCCCAACTTTCCTGCCAGTCTTAGTTATACCTTTATCTTCCTGTCTCATCTCCCCCTGAGAGACACAGATCACCAGAATTCTTCCTGAGGTGCCGTGAGAGTGAAAGTCTCTGTCTTTGTAGAACTACTTCCTGCTGGGAGGGGCTGTGCTCGCTATCTGCTGGGATTATGTGCTCTATGAGGTGTTTTGGCTCTCTGGCTGGGTTGGAAAGAGCCCTGTTAGAAGACAGTGAGGAAAGAGTGAGTGAGTGAGTGTTAAGCTGTCTGTTTGATGGCAAAAAGAAAGCAACTTTAGGTTGAGGATATAGAGTCCAAATGTGAAAGTAGTTCAGATTTCCATGCTTCCAATGGAGGAGAAACTATGGCAAAGAGGGATGTCAGAAAAATTAGCAAAAGCCTGAGGTCCAAAGCTTTAGCAAGATCACCCACATTATGGAGCTAATAAAAATTAGAAATCTCAGCACAGGTGCCTGTTCACTTATCTGCACTTGCAGCAGGACTAGTGCGTCCGTCCTCTTTTTGAAAAGGAAAGATCCTCCTGCCTCTGCCACCTGAGTACTGGAATTACAAACATGTGCCACAACTTTTCTTTTACTTTTAATTTTGAGACAGGGTCTTGCTAAATCAGTAAATTGCCCAGGCTGGGTTAAAACTTATAATCATCCTTCCTCAGCTTCCCAGAGTTCTGGAATTACAAGCTTGTGCCAACAGGGCTGGCAGTTATTTAAATTCTAATATAACTCTAATATTATGAAATCACTTAAAACATTTATCCCATTATAATAAGGATTACTTTTATTTTCCAAATAATCTTAAATTTTTAACCTTCACCTATAACCCCTTATATATAATCCTTATATGTCTCATTGTTGTCTTCTAATCTCTTTTGCCTACTTGATTTTGCTTAATTTATTACTATTTTTAAAAATCCATTTTATTCAAACATAAAATAAAAGAAAAAAAGAAGAAAAAAACTATAATAAAATTTCAAAGCACGTCAACTGGGGGTAACAATGGTACATACATTGAGCATTGTCATCCCCAAATCATTCACCCAGAGCACAAGACATCTGCCTTCACTTGTCTGAACAATACCAGTACAAACCTTTCTCTTCAGTGAATTCAGAGAAATCAGTCGTGTATCTTAACTATTTTTATATGTATCTACATATACATATACATATACGTGTTATTTCTTTCAGCTTGTCACCCTAATGAAACAATACAGTGTTTACGCATGTGTGTCTTATTTATTTCACTAATGAGTATGTTCTCAAGGTGAATCCATTTACCTATAAAAGTGTCCAGTTTATCCTTCTTTATGACTGAGCAGTACTCCATTGTATAAAATACCACATTTTTTATCCATCCCTCAGTTGATGGGCATTTAGATTGCTTCCAAGATCTGGCTATTACAAACTGTGCTGCTATAAACATGGTTGCACATATATCACTGTGGTATGATATTTTTAATTCTTTTGGGAAGATACCCAGAAGGGGAATAACTGGGTGTTTAGTTTACTTTTGTAGTTTTGTTTTTGTTTTTAAGACAGGATTTTGTTATGTAGTTCAAGGTCTTTCTGGCCTTGAACTCACTTTGTGGCCCAGCCTGATCTCACTTTCAGTGATCCTCCTGCTTCAGTCTTTCTAGTGCTGGGTTTACAGGTGTGTGCCACCACTCCAGGCTGACTTTGCTATGTTTATACCCTGTCCTAATCTTGCTCATTTTAAATTAGAAGTTTCCCACAGCTGGGCCAGGCAGAATTGACTGAATTTAACATGACTGCTACAGGAACCACCAGACTACTTCTAACTTCAATTCAATTACATTCACAGGACAAACGACTAATTCTCCAGCACCATAGGAATTGACAATTGCCAATGATTAAAAAGAAGGATAAGCCGGGCGTGGTGGCGCACACCTTTAATCCCAGCACTCAGGAGGCTGAGGTAGGAGGAGCGTTGTGAGTTCGAGGCCGGCTTGGCCTACAATGCAAGTACAAGGCTGGCCTGAGCTACATAGTGCGACCCTGCCTCAAAAAACTAGGGCCAGGAGTTTGGCTCAGTGGCGTAAGCACCTGTCTGACAGGCGTGAAGCTGTGAGCTTGATCCCTGGTGCTGCAAAAAAAAAAAAAAAAAAAAAAGATAAAAAGGGCAGAAACAGGTGGCATTCCAGTTCCCAGATATTCATTCCCTTTATTTCCCTATCCTTACCCTTTGTGGGGTTTTTTTGGTTTTGTTTTTTGTAGCACTGAGAATTGAACCCAGAACCTTTGCTCTGAGCAACATTCCCAGCCCTTTTTATTTTTTATTTTGAGATAGGTTCTTGCTAAGTTTTCCAGGCTGGACTCAAACTTGTAATACTCTTGCCTCAGGCTCCCAGAGTGCTGGGATCACAGGCATGTGCCGCCACACCTGTTTTTTGTTTGTTTTGTTTTGTTTTGCTTTGCTTT
>RJWM01016798.1:0-44597 GCA_004363535.1 Dasyprocta punctata
GTAAGCTAAGTCAAGCTAGCTTTCAAATTGCTACATTGTTGGCAAAAGCAATAAAATTTTAGACTACCACAAATCTGGCAATTCTCTTTCTTTAACCAGCATTTCATAATTATTTATGATTTACACAAGTACTTTCAATCAAATTTGTTAAGTTTTGTATAAAAATCTAATTCTGAATCTTTTCATAATAACATTTGATTTAAACTTATCATGTAGTTCAACAGAAAAGAAACTACTTTGCAATTTATTATATACTACATCATAAATTAGATAAAATCGTCAGAGAAATTGATTGCAAAATATTTCTGTCAGAAAGGTCATATAATTACTAGTATCTAGAGTAATTGATGCATACTTAAATTCCCCTTTTGGGTTTCACAAAATTCTTCAGTGCAAGTTGTGAATAGATTGGAAATCTCCTTTTAGTGACCTTGGGTACACAAATATAGAATCTATGACTTTTTAACACAAATTTGCATCTATTTCCATTCATAACATAACTGATTATATGCCTCAGTAATATTTTACCTTTTATCATTCAAAGTTCCTTCACTTTGTATCTTTAGTATCTTCCAGTAAAATTAACTGCCTTGCCCTCCGTGCTCTTGAGCAAGGAGTTAATACAACTGGTGAATTGGATAGTATTGTGATTTGCTGATAGATTTCCCTTTCTAGATTGACATCGATTCATGAATCAATTCAATCATGAAATAAAGACAGAAAAAACAAACAAATGTCTATTGACAGTCTAACATATGCCAGGGGGTTTGCTAGATGATTACCTTAGTAGCTAAGGGCTTCAGTGTTGGATTCTATAGTCTGAGTTAAAATTCTCTATTTTCCGGTCAACAGCTGTTAGACTTTGATCAATGATTTAAGTTTGTGTTCTGTGTTTCCTCTCCAAAAGTAAAATATACAAGTACTAATTTCAAATACCCACTTTTAAGATTATTTTACAATGAAATGAATTCAAGTATATGAACCATTAGAATAGTATTTATTAGAGTAAATGTCAATAAATACTAATATGAATATTTCATTCTTACTAGAATTTAGAGTGGTATTTGATTTGTATTATGCAGTTTTATTCACTTTATTATTGCTATTATTTAATTAATTTATTTATTCATTTTTTGGTACTGAGGATCAAACTCACGACCTTGTGCTTCCCAGGGAGGTACTGTGCCACTAAGCTGTATCCCCAGCCCAGTTTTATTATTTTATTTGTTTATTTATTTATTTGCGGCACCAGGGATTGAACTCACAACCTGGCGGCTGCCCGGGGCAGGTGCTTAAGCCGCTGAGCCAAACTCCCAGCCCTGAATTTTTGAGGCAGGGTTGCACTATGTAGCTCAGGATGGCCTTGCGCTCGCGTTGTAGCCCAAGCCGGCCTTGAACTCACAACGCTCCTCCTACCTCAGCCTCCCGAGTGCTGGGATTAAAGGCGTGCGCCACCACGCTTGGCTATTATTTTATTGTCTTATACATAATCAAAACATAATTCAAATAAAGTGCAATAAAAGAAAGAAACATTCTCATTTCTTGACCGTAGTTGTAAGTTTTCAGATGTCATAGTTATCTTCAGTTTGTTTGACGTTGTGTCACACAGATTTTATGTATGTACATGTGTATTTTCTTCTTTTCTTTTTATATAAATTATCGAATAATAATAGGGACTGCCTTCTACCTTACTCTTATTTCACTTAGTACTTCTTCACAGTTTTGTTTTAGCATTGTGGAGTCATTCTTTTTGACAACAGCCTAATGTAGATGTAACCAGTCTCTATTCACAGATTCTTAAGTCTATTATATGAAAGTACATTTTTTATTTTTAGTAAGATGTTTTAGTCTCATAGATACAATGTAATGAAATACTTTAATTACTTTTTGTTTCCACTTAGAAAAACTGTTTATTTTCATGTTAACTTCATAATAATAAGCCATCCTATTAATTTTATTGTAGTTCCTAAGGCTTTTAAAAAGTTAATTTGAAAATATTTTTCAGATATACTGACCTTCATGTCTATGTAACAAAATACTTGGTCCTGGTATTTATAAAATACAGAGAGGTTTATTTTGGCTTATGGTTCTGAATGTTCAGAGTAAATTGGACTGCCGCATTGGTTTGGCCCTCTAATGAGGGTGACAGGAGCCTATACTGTAGCATATGTTTGCACTTGAAGCTAGAAATCAAAGAGAGGGAAAAAAGAGAGGAAGGAAGATAGAGCGAGGCAGAAAGAGAAGACCCTATAGTACTTTTTGAGGTTCATTCCCGTTAACCTAGCACCGCTTCTCATTTCTCAAAGGTCTGTAGCCCATCATTGCACTATTATGTAGACCATTTAAAGGTTCCAGAATCACCGTTCTGTAGACAAAACCTTACATACAGACGTTTGGGGACATTCATTCATACCATAGCAGAGATATAATCATATGATATTTAAAAATGATAATGTCCCCTGTGGTTTCCAGTTTTTATACTCTTATTTTATTCTCTTCTCCAGATAAAGTATTTAATATTTTTATTGTGATATTCAATATAGTAATCATAAAGGATTCTTTGTATCCTTTCTGATGTAATTTCAATTTGGTGTTATAAATGATCCTTAAACTTTTATGTACAACAACTCAAGCGAAGGCTTATTAAAACACAGATTTATAGATCTTAACTCTATAGGGTCTTAGCTTTGTGAGGTGGAAAACATGAATTTGTGTTTCTACTAAGTTTCCAGGTATGCTTTTTTACTAGTCTAGAAGCTCTACTTGAGAACTGCCTTATATTATCAATATTAGCATTTAGTTTGAAGTGTTCATGTACTCTTGAAAGTGAAAAGGAGCCAATTACTGCTTTTTCAGTAGGCAGTTTGTCAGGAATGGAATTGAACGACTTGTGACCTCAATGCTGACAATATTTTTTATCTCTTTTCCCACTGAATATGATGACTTTTGATAATAGATACTCTAATACTGAAAAAGCTTTATCAGGTAACAAAATTGTTGATGACATTTTACTCTTTAATATGCTATTACTACATTGTAATTGACATTTGGTTTATGAGTATTATTTAACTGTGTTTCTGTTCATAACCATTTCGTTTTGGATAATAATGTTGCAATTATATGATGAACATAACTTGGCAGATTGTCTTGTATACATGTTTTCATGTTTTTGAAATAAAGTTATTGTAAATTTCTAGTTTCTTGACATTTTGGAAGACTTCATCTAAGCCTGACAATTTTGTGAAGTTCTTAAAAATATTGTTTAGTTTTGTCAATTGTTTCTTATTTCTTATTTTTTGTAGGAAAAAAAAGTAACTTTTATTTCCTAGAATAAATAGCCTATGTTTTCAAAGAAATCAAACACTTGGGTAAAAGAAGATGTGAAAAAATTTTTTAAAAAAGCACAATGAACTAAGGTAAAATGAAAATGAAACTTATCAAAATTTGTGTGATGCAAGAAAAATAGATTTTAGAATTAAGTTTATAGCATTGCATGGTATTAAAATCAGTAATCTAAGCTTCTGTTTTACAAAACTATTTCAATTTAAAATCATATACTAGAAGTAATACCTAATGCAAAATGATAAATGTATGAAAGTTATACAAATAGGAAAGGCTGAAATAAAACTGCATTTGTTCATACCTAACATGTTTGTGTAATAAGAGTTACCAATGCATTAATAAAAACCTCATGGGCTTAATAAATTTTAGTAAAGTTGCAGAATACTGGATTAATATACAAAAGTCAATTTTTTCAGCATAATAGCTGTAAATAACGGGAATTTGAAATTGAAAATAATGTCACTTATATTAGTGTCCAAAATGAGAATAAAGAAGATATTTAGATCTAAATCTTTAAAATATGAACAAATTTGATATGTGGAAAAGTATAGCTTCTGAAATACATGACGATTTCACATTCATAGAAGACTCAGTGTTGCTCAGTACAGCAGTTCATCCCAACTTAATCTGCAGATTTAACACGATTTTAACCAAAATTTCAGCAGCCATTTGTAAGCATCAACAAGCAGATTTTCATTTTATGTGGAAGCACAAGACCCATAACAGCCACCAACACAATATAGAAGAAGAACAAAGTCAGAAAACTGACACTATTATATTGCAATATGTTTTATAAGGATACATTAATGAAGATAGTCTTTTATTGGTTAAAATATAAACAAACCAGTAAAAGAGAAATTTCAGAAATAGAGTCAGCCAAATACATTCAATTGATTTTAACTAAAAAAGAAAATACAATTCAATGGATAAAATAGTTTTTCTGAGAAATGGTCCTGGAAAAATTGGATATCCAAGCAAAAACCAAAACAGAAGAAAGAAAAAGAACGGAAACACAGAGCTTAGACCTTTTGTAAAAATTTAAGTCAAATGGTTCATAGACCTAAATTGAAAAATGCAAAATCATAAAGTTTCTAGACGGTAATATGGGAAGCAATCTAAGTCACTTGAGTTTGGTGGTAACATTTTAAGATTGAAAATACTATCTGGAAAGAAAAGTACTGAGAAGGCAGGCTTAATGAAACATTAAAATCTGTTCTGTGCCTGAGACTATTTAAAGAATGAAAAGAGAAAATAGAAGATCCATCTGGTATGACAGCTAGCCAAGAACTGTGGGTCATAGAGGTTTCCACTCAGTCCAGGCAGTGTGCCCCAGAAAGACTTGTACAGAAACCTATGGGAGTGAAGCTGAAGATGCAGTGGAGACTCCAGAATGTCAGAGAGGTGAGAAACATGGAACATCTGTCTAGGAAAGCCACAGATAGTGAGCAAAGTCGTAACAAAGGGCACGGCAAAGTTATAGGAGCCTTGGGACCTCTATCTCACTGTAATGTTCCCTGTATGCAGGATTCAGTGACTGCCCTGCTGTGTTTTGGTATTGCTGTAGTCTTATTCTTTTCTATTCTTCCTTTCCCCCTTTGACTTGGAATGTTTACCCTGTGCCACTGTATTTTTGAGTTAAGTATTTTGTTTTTTAGTTTCATGAGGTTCATAGTTAAGAATTTGCTTTGAGTCTCAGAGGTGACATTGACTTTTGAAAAACACTTGAAATATTGAGACTTTGGGGATGAGATTATTGCATTTTGGGTTGTATGCAGGAGAGTTGTATTATGCTAGGCAAAATTACTAACTTGTTATTGTGTTTATTGGGGAATTTAGTATAATTTAAAGAGATTAGAGAGTCAGATTAATGAGGGTGGGCTTCGATAGCTTAATAGTTTAGTTGATCAGCTTGAGAGCAGCCTAAGAGATTAGCAAAGCACGCTTCTAAATGTCTGGGTTGGTCATGGAGATGTAACTTTCCAGTCTATATCTGGTCACTGATTTCTTCTTCTTGGGCCCTGCTCCTTGCTTTTCATCCCAGCTATCCTGAAGTGAGCAGTTTTGCTTTAGCACACCATTCTGCCATGATGGTCCTGCCTTGGATGTAGTCAACTATGGGTTGAATCCTCTGAGATTCAGACAAATTAGATCAGGTGTTTCATTCCCTTAATGGGAGAACTGTCAGGGGATCTGGTAATGAACTGATATATAGCATAGACAAAGGGTTTAAAATTCAACAGTGAGAAACCAACCATGCAGTTTAAAAATTGGCAAAAACTCTGAACAAACAATTCTTCAAAGAAGTTAAACAAATAACAAATAAGCATGTGATTAGATATTTCACAACATATATAAGTAAGGAAGTTCTAATTGCAACAACCATTGGATCCCACCACATACCTGGCTACAGTCTGTAAAACTAATCAATAGTAACTATTAACAAATGTACCAGGCAGCAAGAGCTCTTACTGACTGCTTATCAAGATGCAAATTGAACAATAACTGGAGAAGAGAGTTACACAGTTCCTTGCAAAATTATGGTCTTGGTTTAATCCAGCAATTAAGCTCACAGTTTTTTACATCCATGGTGTGAAAACGTATGTTCACACAAAATATCTGGACATGGATGCATTTGAAATTACTGTTCCTAATTGCAAAAATATGGAAGCAACAATGATGTTCTTTTAATAATTGAATGGATAAACAAATTGTGGTACAACACAATAAAGGAATATGTTTGCGTGATAAAAAGAAATGAGCTACAAAGTCATGAAAGAGCAAGGAGGACTCTTAAATGCATATTGCTAAGAGAAAGAATCTGCCAGGTCAGTTATTGGACCATTCCAATTATGTAACATTCTGGGAAAGCAAAACTATAGAATCATTGAAGAGTTAACCTGTTGTTCAGTGTTTGGGGAAAGAAGTGAGATGAGTCTGTGATACACTGAAGATTTTTAGGCTGGTAAAAATATCCTGTGTGACATAATGGTGGATATATGGCTTACATTTGTCAAAACCTATAAAACCATATTGTCTATAGTGTTAACTTTCTTTGAAATTATAGATTTCAGTTAACTTTAAAAAAATTCCATCACAAACAAAGTTG
Organism: Dasyprocta punctata; assembly: GCA_004363535.1. Classification (NCBI taxonomy): domain Eukaryota; kingdom Metazoa; phylum Chordata; class Mammalia; order Rodentia; family Dasyproctidae; genus Dasyprocta; species Dasyprocta punctata. Next base: position 6,449 of record RJWM01016798.1, read on the forward strand.
TGTATGTAAGTTTTTGTAAAAGCACATATGTGTATGTGTACACTAAAAATCTTATGAAAACATGGGTCACTATAGTTTCCTTATGACAACATTTGGAATTAATACTTACCCTTTCTCGATAGTCTTCTGTATGCCTTACTTCAGTTTTTATTAAGCATTATTCAATTTTTATTATTATGAAAATAAACTACTCTCATTAAACTAGAAAATAAATGCTAACTTAATAGTCTTTAGCAATTTGTTTTAGGCTTAGAATTTAATTGGAATAGGAGTTTATAAAGTTTGTTTGTAGGCGTGTCAATTTATCTTTTATGGACAAATTTGAAATGGATATTTTCTTCCTTGTAGAGATAAATTTCATTCTATTAGTAGATGAATCTATTCCCAAGATCATGTCTTAAAAGGGAAACAAACAATACACTTCTATAACATTTTCTTATTTTGATAGGTGCATTGTTTCATTTCTGAGAGTAGCATTCTTTTCACTTTTATGTTGCAGTTAGTTGAGATGAATACCATTTCTCATTCTACTCATTATTTAATGGTGTATGTAATCTGTTTAGGGTACAAGTGCTTCTAGTGTTTTATTAGTTTTTTTTTCAGGATGTGAAATATTTCTGCTTAATTCTTATGACCTGCCATCAGAAATGACTTGCTCTGAGTCAGTGCTGTCATATTTGTTATATGCCTCTGATTTTCCAAATTAATAGCTTTTTGCTATTTTTACTTTACAAAGCATCTTCTGTTTCTGTCACATTTAAGATAAAATCTAGATAAAGCAATCACTTTAAAGCATTATTTAATTTTCCCAAATGGTAAAATAAAAATGAATTTTTTTTCTGGATAAGACATTTTTATTAAGTTCATTAGCACAATGTAGATATACATAATTATCATATTCATCATAGAGAATTTGTACCTATGTATATATCTTGATTCCACTTTTTCTCCCAAACCCGTTGCCTCACTTCAACCCCATCCTTATTTATAAGGTTTTGTTTCTATTCTATCCTTCTTTTATCATTTTCTTTCTTTTCCCTTCTTTTCATTCTCCCTCCCCACTCCTTAGCCCTTCTTTCTTTTTGAACAGTTTCTTCCTATTTCTTATCTATTGTGCACAAGTTAAAGGAAGAAGTTAAATTATCTTTATTTGTAGATGACATGGTACTCTAAATATAAGACCCCAAAAACCCCACCAGAAGACTTGTAGATTTACTAACCAAATCCAGTAGCATAGCTGAATATGAAGTAGACACTTAAAAATCAATACCATTCCTATACATAAACAACAAATTCACTGAAAGACAAATCAAGGAAATAGCACCTTTCACAATAGCCTAGAAAAAAATGAAATACTTAGGAATCAATCTAATAAAGGAAGTAAAAGATCTACACATTGAAAATGACAGTACTCTAAAAAAAGAGACAGAAGAATATAACAGAAAATGGAAAGATATTCCTTGCTCATGGGTAGGAAGAACCAACATAGTGAAAATGGCCATCCTCCCAAAATTGTTATCCAGAGTTAATGCTATACCAATCAAAATACCAATAGCATACTCACCGAACTAAAGAGAACATTCCTAAAATTCATTTACTCTAGAAGAGACCTAGAATAACAAAGACAATTCTTGACAACAAAGGTAATTATTGGCAACAAAGGCAAGTCAGGGGACATCATAATCCCTGAGTTGGAATTATACTACAAGCCTACTGTAATAAAATCAGCATTGTTTTGGGGAAAAAAAAAACAGTACTTAGGATCAGTGGAAGAGATTAGGAGATGAAGAAACAATTCCAAACACACTTAGCCATCTTATCTTTGACAAAGGTGCAAAACATATTCATTGGAAGAAACATAGCCTCTTTAACAAATGCTGCTGGAAAAACTAGCTTTCCACATGCTGAAGAATAAAACTAGACCCATGTCTCTCACCATGCACTAGACTAAAGTTGAAACTGATCAAAGATCTGAATATTAAAACAGAAACACTAAATGGTTGGAAGAGAGAATAGGTAGATCTCTTGAAGACATAAGTGTAGGGAAAGATTTCATGAAAAACCATATGTAGGTTTACTTGTTTCTCAGATTTCGTCACATCTAAAGGAGAAAAACACAGTCTTGCAAAATGCAGTGTGTTATTCGTACCTCCACTGTGTACCATCCATCCTGTTTCTGTTCTAGTTAACTATTTTCTAAGGTACATATATAGTTTTAACTGTATTCCTATGTGATTAGAGGTTAGTTTAATGAGGATAATTTTAGGTCCTTCTTAACAATATAACCACATATCCAGTTTTTAAAACGAAAATACATACTTTAGCTATTCAATGAGCTTTTTACACGATGCAGGAATTATACCTTCTGATTCATATAAAAATTAATTATTTTAGAATAGAGTATTCCCACTTTTTTGGTAAATATTAAATAACCAGAACTCTGAGAAGAAATATATCAATAGACCTTTATTGGTGGCATTAATAATTTCACTTATGCACTTATTTTCATTTCAATGACCTAACTGAGATCAGCTGGATTTGAGTAGTTCTGAGCATTGAACAATTGGTACTCACAAGCTAACTCCTGCAAACCATGCCATACCCTTCCACTTCAAATATACTCTGAATATTTGGAAGAATTGGGCTGTCTGCATTTGTTTGTCTTCTTTTTGGAGGAGCCATTTTCCAATTTGGTTTTTGGATGGTCTGGTTTCACTGCTGTACACACTAGTTCCACAATTTCCTGACTACTCTAATATCGAGCTATTCTAATAATGAATTCAATCATGCAGGCTCTTTACAAGTTACTGTTATGTAGAGTATTGATTGGTGTTTTCCCCCAAAAAAGCCATGAATCAAAACAAAATGCATTTTGGTTCAGATAACAATTGCATGGGCATTATATTCCAAAAAATAGTTTCAATGGATAGACTAAGGACATTTGGATCAAAATAAGAAGATGCTACATTTACCCATAACATACTTTATTATTACCTCAGTATAAAAATCTCTCTATATACAAGGTATATTCTCTCTCTAAAGTATAATCAATAATAATTGTTTTAGGTATACACAATTTCTGAATTTTGTCTCTTTGCTAAGCCCTTTTAGAATAGAAACGTTCCTTAGACTGGGGTTTTAAAGATCCATGTCAAAATGTTTCAGATGCTATTAGGTGTACTGAAGCTAATATTTGACAGCAAATGGAGTAGGTAGTAGTTGGACACTGAGTTCACAAACAGGAACTTTATGGATTAGTCTAAAAAAATTCCTGGGTAGATGTCTGGTTTTGCTTAGGGAGATGAATGCTTGTAGTGGAAGTAAATTTTGGCTGAGAACACAACTGCAATTTTTCAAACGTCACTGTCTATCATCTTCTTTTTCAGACTTTCTATTCCTTAAGGCAATGATTTTGAATCATCTATCTAATATATCCCTACTGACTTAAGAAAACAAAAACTGAAAATTGTAGAGCTCTCTAGTATTTTCTGAGTTTCTCATGGTCATTTCTGAATCTAGATGATCTCTATCATATATTTTTTAATCTGTATGGCAATTTCACCTCATGATAAAAATCTACTTGATTATGACAATAAACTTAAACAAGAACAATGGTTAAATAGTTAAATGGAGTCTGGACAAATAAGTTCTGATTTTCAGGTATAGTATTTCATCAAATACATTTAATAAAGTTTACATGATTTCCATTTTAACAGAATGGACAGTACGATCATGTAAACATAGGAAATACATGTCCCCCAAGAATGCAGGATTGCAATCTGTGATTGCATTTTTGAAGTGATAATGAAAATGAAAATTTGTTTACTATAATTTCAGAGGCAAAAAATGAAGTAGGTTTAAAAGTAAGAAGCAATAATCAAGTTGAATGTTAGGAGGGAAAGTGGCAGATCTTTCAAAGATTAAGAGGATGTTTATAGAACATCAAGAATCCACTATTTCTAATTTTGTTTGAAGGGCATAATCCTTTCCCCTTTCTTCATGCTTATGATGATGCTAACAACTGAATTCTGAGAGAGAGAAAGAGAGACAGACAGATAGAGACAGAGAGAGACAGAGACAGAGAAAGGCAGAGAGACAGAGAAGACTTGTTCCCCTCCCCCGAACCCTTGTTTTTGCACCAGTTTTAGAATAACATAGCAGCTGCTCTGAAGTCAGGCAAATCCCAGGAGAGTGGTCACCCTGGTGATCATAGCTAAATCAGCTGCTCTGGGGATAGACCTACTTCATCCTCGACCCATGTCCACAAATATTTGTTGTGTAATGTGCCGGGGGAAGACACAACAAGGATCTACAGCTGTGCTTTAACATCATCCTTTCATGGTTTAGGGTTAATGAAGCCTCTCCTAAATTGATAAGAGCCTTTTCTGGAAGGGGACAACACTTAGCACGTGTGCTATTTCTCTCCATATCCAGGAGCCTACATTTCAGTAACTCCCCTGACTTTCCCCAGGGAGGGAGGAGGAAGTTATTCTATTGATGAATTTGAGAGATAAACAGCACACAGATAATTGAGTCTCTTTCTCTCTCGCTTCAGCTCAAATAACAGAGCTTCTGTGCTGTGCTGCTCCATCATGCCCTAATTTTAATGTTGCACAGATAGGCGAAGAGAAGAGCTTTATGATATTTTTTTGTGATGAGAGTACCACAAGAAAAATATCAAATTATACCTTTTTTATTGAGAGGGGCATTATTGCACATATGCCTTTTCTATCATTGGCAATCAATGTGGTAGCTTTGTTTTTATCTACTGTAATTCTTCTCATTGTTTAACAAACAGATTAAAGCTCAGACTAGAAATACAGATTTTTTTAATGGTGCTAAGCATTTCTTAGAATGAAAAGAAAACCCTTGGAAAATGGAACAAACTATTTCAAGCTTTAAACACTATCCTGAGTAGATGTTATCCACATATGTCATAAATTATTGAGGGAATAATGGATCCTTTTATCTCTGTTTCATATGATTCTTTTCAATAGAAATTTCCAAGATCTTAGGGGTTAGAAATATTTGAAATGCTCATTGGGCATCAGGATGTGCATCGTATACTCACACTAACTGAATATAACAATTAGGAGCAGAATAGGAAAAGGGAAATTTCTAAAACGATCTGTGTGTGTGTGTGTGTGTGTGTGTGTGTGTGTGTTTCAGAGAGAAACAGTGGGAGACTGTAAGAGACAGAGAGAGAGAGAGAGAGAGAGACAGAGAGAGAGAGAGAGAGAGAGAGAGAGAGAAATTACACAGAGCCTTACTTCACTATATTATTTTTCTCTGTCGCTCACACATTGAAGGATTGTATCATTCTGAATAACTAACTACAGTACCACTGTGCCACCCCCCACCTCACACTGTAAGTTCTATTCTTTCTACTTTTCGGACATCTGTTAATACCATTTTACAGTTTTGGGAAATTATATTGTGAATATTCCTTGATACTTTGTAAAGTAAGGATCCTGAACTTTTTTCAGAACAGTGAAGAAATCCTTCTTCCAGAATACAGTCAAAACACAAACAAAAACTTAAAAAAGATGCATAAAAAAAGTGAATTTTAAATGCAATGTACCTAGAGAGTTCATGGACTTAATCCATGAGTTAAGAATCAGAGAAATTAACAGATAATTTTGTAGGATGTGTTTTGGGGTAGGAAATTTTGGGATTAGGCTCATATCAAATTCATAATACACTAAAAATAATGTAAGACAAGGGACAAAGGTCTGATTGCTAGAGTATTTTCTTCTTGACCTCTCAAATCTGCCCTCCTCAATTCATTGCAGTTTGCTTTCTGGCAAATAGAAAACATCATCTTTGTATCTATATGTACCTATCCGGGAGGTATCTTTTAAAGATATCAAATGTGTGTCTCATGGTGAGATAAAAGGCAAACGAATGAATGTGTTTGCTATCTAAGGAAATTTTCTTAAAATCATAATATGATTATATCTCTAGGGAAAAGAGATACAAGAGTCATAATTAAAGTGTGCATGTTCAGTAATAGTTTCTGCCTATTGAATTTTATAAATAATCAAAAATTATTTTCGTAGAACTGACTCTTGGCTGTATCATTCCCAGATTTCTGTGCATTCATTGCATTTTCGCATCGGCATTACATGACAGCACTGCTTGTTTCAGCCATCTGAGGAGAGATGGAAACCTCTGCTTCTGTCGGGATGACTTTATTTCTCTGACATCATGGTGTCTTAACCACTGTGGAAGAAGTCACAGAAAAATCCAGTCTTGCTGCAACAATCAGTCATATTTCATGATCATTAACATTACACCTGCCCCTCATTTTGGGTCAAGAAACAATGAAATATTAAAGGAAAAGTTTGTGGTAATGCTTTCTTTCTTTCTTTCTTTCTTTCTTTCTTTCTTTCTTTCTTTCTTTCTTTCTTGTCCTCCCTCATTCACTCTCTCTTTCCTTCCTTCCCCACCTTTCCCTTATTCTCTTCATGCTCTCTCTTTCAGAGCACAGGGTGGATGCCAAGTCTTAATTTGCACCATATGACTATGACAGTTTTATTGAAATTTACATGCATTAAAATTTACAATTTCTTCTTTTTTAAATTTTATTTTAAAGAGAATAAAACAAAACAAAACAGAACAGAAGAGAGCAGATCAGGACAAAACAATGCAAGCAACACAGGATTTCAAAACAAGTGAACAGGAAATCAATAGTGGCTACTATAACGTCTCTTGTCTTCTTTGAAGTAGTTGTCCATATCTTCACACACAATGAATGCAAACAAGACACAATAGTATAAAACCTATAAAAATAAAAGAATGAAAGTGTTACAGGCCTTCAAAACCCAACAATAGGAAAATCAACAATGGCTACCGTAATGTCTCTTGTTCTCTTCAAAATAACTGTCCACACTTTCACACATATTGAAATCAAATAATACAGAACAGACTAAGAACAATCAAAACAAAGGATATAAGCATTACAAGAATTGATTTTATTATGAGTGATGGTATGAACAGCTACTTCGAAGAAAACAAGACATTATGGTAGCCATTGCTGGTTTCCTATCATCTTGTTGTGAAGTCCAGTAAAATTTACTATTTCTATATGTCTAGTTCTTCAAGTTTTGACAAATGAAGATAGAGGACAGCTTCATCACTCCAAATCATTCCTCCATGCCTTTTTGTAGTCAACAGTCCTGTCTCCCACACCTCAAAACCTGAAACTACTGGTTGGTTTTCTGTCTATGTAATTTTCCTTCAGAAAAGATGTCATTCAGATGAAATTGTTACAGTTCTGTGATTCTGCTGTCTCTTGCTTAGCATCATGCATTTAAAATATATGCATGTTGGTGGGGATATCAATGAATCTTTTTCATTTTATTGATGATCCCCAGTATATGGTTCACAATCCATTACCTACAACTAATTTATGTAATTTTATTTCAGTTGAGGAGCATTTGGATTGTTTCCAGTTTCAACAATTGCAAATAAAACCAATAACAATGTTTGTTTAAAAGTTATTATGTGAATTTAGACTTTTGTTCATTCATTTATTTCTGTGAGTGTTTTAGAAAAATATGTAGGAATTAAATTATTGACTCATATAGTAAATATGCATTCAGTTTTATATAAAAGAACACCAAAATGTTTCCCCAAGCATGTGTCCTGTTTAGTAATGTATCAGTTATATATAAATTCTATCTCCTCTGCACCTAACCAGTACTTATTGTAAGTTTGGTTTTTAAGCCATTCTTTCAGGCAAACGATGACTTGCCACTGTGGTACTTTAAGTTTTAAGGCTGTTTTACATGCCCATTCCCCTCCAGTTAGTGCCGCAAAGTTTTTGGAAATATTCAGTGACTTTTCTTTCTGCACGCTCTTTGCACTGTCTCACTCTCCGGGAGAAAACCGATACCCTCAAAACTTCCTCATCAGTAGGTGGTTAATAAGCATCAACTCTAGGTGAGGCCTCGTTCTCACAACCTACTCCTCCGTATCTCAATTTAATGTATTGCTAGAACTATGTTCGGTCCTCATTTTGTATTCTCTGGAGGTTCAGTCTGGTTATACATTGAATACTTATCTTTTAAATTATGACTCGGCTTCTTATAAAATACATTCAGACAACATCACGCATGTTCTGTTTGCAGTTACGTCCCGGTCTGTAGCACAGCGCCCAGTCTGTGTAACTCCTCAGCAAGCATTCGCTGATAAATGAAAGAATGCTGCTTCTTGATATTTTCCTCATTTTGTATATGCAAATAGGTTTTCTTTTTAAGTGCTTAGGTTTAGATATATTACCCTCATTTTTATCCTGATTTTTATTTAAACTTTATTTCCTGTTTTTTCTCTAATTTATTATCTAAAGAGTTCTTTGTTTCTTTACAAGGTGTTAGTGTGTATGATACTTTGCAAAATAGCATCAAGTGTATTTTAAGAACTTTCTGGTACTCCATCTTTAAATATCTGATACGGTATCACGTCTACCACCTTTTGAGAATGTTCTACATTTTTGCCAATAGCCATCTGTCAAAGCTTTGCTATTTTCTGGTCCTGAGGGTGATGTTTTCATGGATGTTTGGATATCCCTATATTTTAATGTGGTTCTTAAAAAATAAATCATAAAGATCATTGATACTAGCTAAATTATTTGTATACTTTCTGGTTTGAGACAGTATTTCATCCAGTGTGGCCCTGAACTGGAGATCCTTCCGTCTCCCAAGGTCCGAAGTTACAGACATGTGCCACTGTACTAGGCTCTCCCTTCACGTCTCTCTCTGTTTCTCTGTCCCCTCTTTGCCACCACTTCCCTTTCAGTACTTGTGATTAAATCCAGTTCTTTCACATTGAGTTACGTACTCACCACTTAATTTTTTTTAAAGAAAAGATCTTGCTAATCACCGCTATTCTCAAACTTGCCATCTTCCTCCCTCAATTTCCCAGAGTGAAAAAATTAGATGTGTGCATCACCATGCCTGCCTTTTCTCCCTCTTCATTTTACAGGCTAAGAATGTGAAGGTGCTAGAGTTTAAAAAGTTGTTCAAGACTATGAAATTATAGGGCCGGGAGTTTGGCTCAGTGGCTTACGTGCCTGTCAGGCAGGCGCGAGGTTGTGAGTTCAATCCCCGGTGCCGCAAAAAAACAAAACAAACAAACAAAAAAAAAACGATGAAATTATGAAAATATTACACTATGTCAAAAATGGTGGGTTCCTTACTCTAAATTTCATGACTTTTCCCACTGTACAAGTTTTCTTTTTCTCCCTATTATACATGAAATTATGAAAGAAAAATACGCATACAATTGGCTTAAGCTGTGAGAATTTCTTATTTTCTAATAGCTTTATTATTTGTTTTTTCCATCCTCCTCTATTTTGGAAGTAATGCCTGTACCAAAATATTCCCTGAATCATCAACATTGATCATATTTTTTTCTTTGCATTTTTAATTATTTCTGTTTCCTGGGAATTTAAAAACGGCTTATTTTATAAAATCCTTCATGTTGTATCCATAATTCACTTCCATTCTTTTCAACAGCATTTTATATTCTTACCACTTATCCAAGGTTCTGGAAATGACTTCTACTTCCATTTTGTTACCACTCCATATTGCCTTTGATTTTCAATAAAATAAGATAGGCCAAATCTTTCAAGTTCATGACCTTTAGCCTCTCATCATTTTCTGTCTGTATGCCTCCTCCTTTCTCTCTTGAAAGAATACTATCTTCTGTCTGAGACCATTTGTTCAATGAATATCTTGATGTTCTGACATTTGTACTGTACCTAGCTACATTTTTCATTTCATCAATGATTTCTTCTTTATCCTTTAGTTTCATTTTCTTTACCTTTGGCTCAGTGGCTTACGCGCCTGTCAGGCAGGTGCAAGGTTATGAGTTCAATCCCCGGTGCCGCCAAAAAACAAAACAAAACAAAACAAAACAAACAAACAAACAAAAAAAACAAAAAACAGTATGATTTTGGGCTAAAATCATACTGAAAAATTTCAATAATAGCAAAAATAAATAAATAAATAGAGCAAAATTATACCCTTCTTTTTCTTTTCTCTTTATTGTCATATCTATCTCCTTTTCTCTGACTAAATCTCTAGTCCAGTTTTTAAGCTTTGTGACATCTTAATAACACAGAGATTAAAAGTATAATTTAACTATATGTTTTCCATTTTTCTCTTGATGCATTATAATTAAGTAAAAATCTCTAGTAATTTAATGATACAAAATCTTCCAGTAAATACAACAAAATTTAAATAGATTTCATAATAATAATTTCACTGAGTTATGTTGTTACTTTGAAAATGTAAAAAAAAAAATTTGTACAATAACTTTTAAAATGCAATTTAGCATTTTCAGAATGGTAAATTTACAGCCCAATAACTCTTTCTTTCACCACAACACCTTAAGTATGAAGACGAATCTCCTGTGTCTGGTGTTTCATGTGAAAGTCTGATGATTTAGTTTGGGGCTTATTTCATAGAATAACTGGTAGATACTTATTCATCTCCTCATGACCCATTTCTACCCAAAATTAGTCATTTTGGCTGCAGGCCCATAATAGCTATAGTAGACCTAGCTATCTAGTACTAGGAAAAAAAGTGTCCTGAAATAAAACTTAGAGGTCTGTTTATAGGAAACGCTAAATATTCTCAATTAAAAAGTTTAAATTTTGCTGAAAAGAAAATTGAAAAAAATACAATGTCTTGTCAACATTTCAGTTTTATTTGACTCTAGAAATCAGTTATTTTGAACAGTGATCATTTTATCCTCATCCAAATCAGGTCCTATTGATCACAGTTTAATTTTGCTTCACTTTTGTGATTATTGGCTTTCCCATTAAAGTGATTGATTTAGACCTGAAATGCATCAATTTTGTAAGACGTATCACATCTCTGAAACTCTGTGCAATGTATATTTGACTAGGACTTGATTAAACTAGACAAGTTGATTCACTCCTATTGTGATATGACAAAATAGAAAAGAAGGTCACCAATACAAAGTTTTGCTATCTATGGAACCAGTTCACCTTCACTGCTTTGATATACAATCAAACATTTTTTTTTTCAGTTTCAAAATCTCACCAAACTCAGACATTTGCAGATAACTGCAGTAATCATATTTATCAGTTGGTGCCTAAAAATATATCTCATTTGAGAAACATGCTAGAATTAAAGTAGCATCCACAACAGGATAACAACAGGTTATCTTGAAAGGCCTGAGAAATACAGAAACACTTGTTCACTCAAAATTCATATTCTCCTGAGAAGAGGGCATGGTGGCTCTTTTCACGCTGGACCCAAGTAGAAAGACCTGTGTATTTTTTGCTGTGAGGAAATAGTGACCTAAATTTATACATGTATCTTGACATCTGTATCTCCACAGTTAAATACAGTATTTTTACAGTAAGTACTTTCATTTACCATAATTTTTATCAATAGAACTCATGCTAGATCACTTTTGCACCCTGTTTTATAGCAGTGTGTTCCAGATGGATGCAAATAAAATATGCCCTGCAATTCTTAAAAAAAAAAGAAAAAACCTTTTCATCCATGCATGCTGGTGGGATTTGCCAGTTAAGGCTTACAGTTACTGTTTATCAGGACACTTCTGACCTTAGAGTGATATGATTATGTAGAAATTCTCATAAATATATTTATGCTATTTCCTTTCCTTTACTAAACAAAACAAAATCAACGTAGATATGTTGATTCAGATACTTGTTTAAGAACGTTACATGTGACGCACCTAAAAATGTCATGATTGCTGGTATATCAATTAGACTTATTTATTTCAATCTATTAGAGGAGGCAGAAATTAATAGGTGTGTTTTTTGGTGTGTTTTCACTTGGGAAGAGATATTTAAATAGGTATAAGGGAAATAACATAGAAGGGGCAAAATTTCCTATTAGAAAAGAATAAAAACAATTCTATGCAGTGATAAAATGGGAATAATTTATTTACATACAAATTACCTATGAAGATTTTCAGACTTGCCCTGTAAATTGAAGGTAGGGTTGTGTCAAAGAAATTAACATGTAAGAGTTAATGTTAGGAACAAAAGAAGAGGTAAAAATGCTTACTAATATGTGGGATTGGAGTAAATCTCATGAGCTATTACTTCCAACATGAACTTTTCTTATTCATGTCCTTGTCCTTTTACTATCTAAATATCTATACTACATATATGTATATATCTCTACATGTATGTCCATATAATTATATAGTTTTCTAGGTCATATAAAATGGTATGATTTACTGTACTTAAAATCAATTGAACTCAAACTAGATAGCTTTTTCTTTCCTGTTTTCCAATGTTGTATTCCTGATATATGAAAATGAAATATACCTTTAACTTCTGATAATATTTTGACCAAGTGTGGTGGTGCATGCCTGTAATCCCAACACTCAGGAGGCAGAGACAGGAGGATTTCTGTGAGTTTGAAGCCAGCCTGGGCTGCATAGTGATGAGTCCAAGGCCAGTCTGAGCTACATAGTAAAACCCTGTCTCAAAAACAAAAACAAACAAACAAACAAAAAATGCCCTACAAAAAACACAACAAAAAATTCTGATAACATTTTGTTCATGCACCCTATTGTACTTTACAAACTAGTGTTTAAATTGGTCCAATTATTTTATGTGTTTCAGATGTATGAGTCTTGTTTTCCTAGCAACAAAGGACATTACTCAAGAAGACATACTATTTTCTTATGCTTATCTTGATCTACTTGTTTACTAGCACCTTGATTTTTGCACTGTACACATTATATAGATACCAGCGCATTGATCAATTGAGTTTAGAGGATTGAACTGAGTCAGTTGTTATACTGTGTCATTTGCTCTTCACCTACTTGCTTTTCAACACAATTTCCTTCCTCATTGATATCCTGTGTCCTTGATTGACTCCTCACTAAATAAACCAAGTCCTTAGTAATATTGACTAGTCGTCTAAATTGTTAGGTTTTTCATTCATCTGTGATGTTTTCCATTTGGAAGTAAATTTATTTTGCTATTTCTCCTATAAATTACCCTTTAACAAAGTGAGATATTAAACAATACGTTTTCTATACACATTATACCTTTTCTGAATGCCTCAGCAGTTGTCATCTAAGGTTTCAGATCTCTCATCTTACTAATATAAATGTTTCTGTTATGGATTACATCTAAGAAATACCTTCAAATTTGCATGGGTGTGAAAGTGAAATTGGATCATTGGGTGTTGCACTCTTTAGTGGACTCATCCGTGATGAGTTTAGGAGCTACATGTACTGTGAGAACATAGTAAGGTTTGACTGGAACTGATTCTTGTTTTTTTGTTTGTTTTGTTTTGTTTTGTTTTGTTTTTGGTACCAGGAATTGAACTCACTACCTCATGCTTGCCTACGAAGGCATGCCCTAGAAGTTATAAGTGTATCATTCAGGATAATACATTTTACAATTTCAGTATTCACCATATATTTTGATCATATGTTTTATGTATTGAAATACAAGTATCTTGATGAAATTATGTTTTTCATTAGTAAAATTTTATTCATTGCTCCAATAAAACGAGAAGAAATGGTTGATGTTTAACAATGTCTCAGAAAGATTGCATTGAGACTTTTGTAAGTAAAAGATCACGACTTGAGACCATACTCATAAGTGAGAAAAATCAAACCCACATGTGTAAATACCGTATTGTCTCCCTAGTGTAAGAAACGGAAAAGTATATATGATCCAAAATCTATAATAAATGCTACGTAAGGGTAAAGAACAGCTCAGGGAGCAGGAGTAATTGGGAAGGGAAAAGGCGGAAAGAGAGAAGGGAAGAGGAAAAGATATGAACCTGTATATATGTATGTGTAAGATAACTAACATGAACACACTGCTGAATTTATTCATTATTGAGAAAGAATAATTAATACTCATATGATTAGATCAATTTTACATGTCTATATCTGTTAATGTAAGTAACCATTTTGAAGATAACAATACGCAGTATTGCAACCATTGTCCAGTTTCTATCATCCGGTTTTGTAAATCTGCAATGTTACCTTTGTGTATTTACTCTAGTCGTTTGTTTGTCTCTTTTGCTTGTTGTCTTTGTTTTATGTGTCTTTTTTTCTGTTTTTTCTTCGCTTAAATAAAAAAAAAACAATGTCTCAGAAAAATAATAGTATTTATTATTTATAATCTTTCAAAAGGAGTGTTATCTTTTCATTAAATCTGAGAAACAGAACAAAAATTGTACTATGCAGAAAAAGATCTGAGAGGACACTAAAGGCAAGAGGAGGTTGGTGGGTGGTGGCTTAATAGGAGAAGGCTGATGATGACAAGACCTGCGTTTGTTGGGTGTTTTTGATGATGGTCAGAAGGACGCAACAGAAATTTCGGGTAGATAAAGAGAAGTAAAACAACAGGGAGCTGAAGTTGTTTATTCCTAATGGCCCATTGTCCTCTTCTCAGTGAGATTCTTAGCATAGTGCCCATTTCAAGCAGTCAGTAAAATGTCCTTTTCTTGTGTGTTTGTTTCAAAAAATTATATAATGGCTTTGACTAATGGTAAACTTGAAAGCTTTTCTCCCATGGATTATTCATGGAATAAAATTAAGTACAGAGAATGGAAGAAATTTGGTCCTAGAAAGGTAATGCCATTTGACTGCTACCACAGAAAATGAAATCACATCTTGGAAGCTGGGCATAATAAAAACTGATAGGGTAAGCACAAATATTTATCCAAAGCATTAATTGAAGGTAGAATATGGAAACTTGTTTTATCTTCCTTTGGATGAAAAATTAGAACCACTTACAGGAATCGGAAGTGTCAAACTGAATTTATAAGGGAAAATTTAATGAAAATCTTCTTGTGGTTGATGACAAACATGTAGAAAAGTTGCTCACAGCTCTGCTTCAGTTGAATTCCACCAGATTAGGTTTTGTTTTGATTTTGATAGATATGACAGCTTTAGTTTTGTTTTGCCAAGTTAAATTTAAAAAATGAACATCAGACTTTTGTAAGATTAGTAGTCAATAGCATCATAGTTTGGGTTCTAAATTGTACTGGTAATTGGACAATTTCAGGAATACTGATTTAGTGGACTTTGAAAAGTAAAATTAAATAATGTTTTCTTTTTCTTTAGTACAGTATTTCTCTCTCCATTGCTTCCATAGTTCTTTGTATTTAGTTGATTTTTAAGAGATTACATTTTTGCTCAGGGTATGATTATCTTGTAATGAAATGACACATACAAATATCCAATGCTGGGAATTATTTTTCTGTAGAAGAAATAGAAAAATAAAGCACGTATAATTTTGCAAAGTGTTTTCTTTTGCTCAAAGTTAGTGAGTATCTCATCAACATGAAAAATGGGTTAAGTGAATGCTTTGTTCCTCAGACTTTTAACAAACCACATTACAAATTTAAAAATAAATTCCATTCTCTATTTTTCAAAATTATTTAGTACAGTATCAGGATATATTTGTTCATTTATATGCTTTTACATTGCTTAACTTTAGTTCACATCTGTTAATAACTATACTTCCAATGTAGATTAAACATACAATAATGCAACAATCTATTCCTAGATTTGTTCTTGTAGAATGTTTGAAGCAAGAGATACTATTCTTAAGGGAATTAATAGTGATGTGTCTTATGGTAATATATTTTAAAATTTAAACACACACCATAGTTTTTTAGCAGCCCTTGAATATTATTCTTTTGATCCTAGTAACTCTAGTGACGGTGGTGTTACTGTTATGTCTGTTTAACAGACAAAGACACTACAGTCTAGAAATATTTATTTGGCAATTTTTATATTTCATCTAATACCCTTGACCATCATATGATCAAGTTTTACTGGAACCCAGTAATCCTGCTTATGGACACAAAACTCGTCTTATTGTACTATGTGATTCCTTTCTTCAACTGCCCTAAAACTCTTTTTGGTAATCAATAAGCCCATAAAAATAAATACAGTTAGTGTTCAATAAAATATTTTGAGATGGAAAAATTGTAAGTAAGTGAAAAGACAATGAAGAAGATAAAATGTTTTGACTTTAAAAGATAAAACTATTTGTGTTTATTTTGAGGTTTAGATTTATTTTCTCTATTTTTGAATAACGATTAAAAGTAGCAGGGATAGGGATATAGCTCATCAGCACAAGTGCCTGCCTAGCAAGTGCAAGGTTCAAGTCCTAGTACCAAAAGAACAAACAAACAAAAAACTTATCTCATTTGACCTAGAAGGTGAGCATAAACAGATTTGGAATATGTTGAAAAATCAAGAGATCAGACAGTTGTTGAAAAATTCACAGCATAATTACAAAAAAAACTATGGATCTTGTTTATTGGACATGTAATTGAATGTATTTGAAACGTAAAATCATTTTTTGAATAATAAAACTTTCTCAAAGAACACTCTGGTATTTAAATCAAGCACACATTTGAGAACAGTTTGATATTATGATTATATTGACTTATAAATGCCTAGTAAATTTGCAAATGTAGAATATTTGACTTCAGAAAGGAAACATTTTTGCTTTATCCAGCAGGAGATATTGAATCAAAGAGATTTAAAACAAAAAAAACTTCTATATAATTAGAAAGTTAGATGTTTAATCATGTTTCCTTGATGTTTTTACCTTCTTTTCTTCTGCATGCTCTGCAAATACCTTTGGATAAATTTGGATAAATATCTCCATCAGTTACATTAAAACGAAGAAGGAATGTGTCTTGAATAAAGTTTAGAGTATACTGATCGCTTAAAAAGCTATTCTTTATAAACAAAGAACTTCACTTTTGGCTTTATCTGTCAGTCTCTTATAAAGACAGCTAACACAATCTCCTTTCCCCAGGTACAATGCCTTTTGAGTATTAATTAGAAACACACTTGTAGAATTTTGAACAGCAGTTCTAGATTTACTGGATTACTGAGATTTTACTCTAGACAGCAACCTCTGGGCTTCTCATGGTCCTTTTCTTCAGTCTCTTAGTAGTTATTCTGAAGTGGTGCGTTCTAACAGTTGTGACACAACCCCACAGTAATCAATTATTTTGAAAAAAAAACTGAAGATTTGTAAATGATAAGGGCTTCCAAATTAGATTCAGTCCAAAGTTACTCAGATAATAAGATCAATCTGTTTGTGTTCCAATAAACCATCTCTTAGTTAAAAAGAAGTCTGTAAAATTATAGAATTATTAGGGATTAAATATAAATGTCACTTCCTACAATTTTTATTCATGTAAGTCCACTAATGGCATTGGACATAGTTATTTGGTACTAAATAATGCAATGTTATACAATTTTGAATACCAATGAGTCTTAATACTACCTTTATAAAAGCTGTACTGTGAGTTATAAAAAATCAGACAAATTCAGAAAAAAAGACTTCATATAGCCCAAAGCTAACATCCCTGCTACTAGCCCTCCCTAATAAATTTAGCAGGCAGGATTTGCAGTGAGTTTGTTCTGCCTATTAGCAAGGTTGCCATTAGCCATGAGATTATGTGTATTGTTGCTCTTTGTTTATTTGTTCTTCTTAGTCTTTTGATAATAACATCGACTTTTAAATGTCTCCTCAAGATGATATAGATGATGTACTATAGGAATTTGGAAGTAAGTAGAAATATATTTCCCGCTTATAATGAAGTCTTCATTCATTTCCCTTTTCAAAGCCTGCATTACACATTTGTTACTTTTCTTTTGCCAACAAGAATTTGTCTTGTAATCCAGTCATTTGTGAAACTGTTTCACATGCTCTTTGGGCTGCGAGTTCCATAGGGATTCAGAATTTTATCTGGATTGCTGCATAGTGTAATATAGATAACCTCACACACAGTAGGCAGGCATGAGCATACATTGAGTGAATGGTATTATTTATGTTATTTGATATCATGATAATCTTAAGTAAAGCTAGGGGAGTTGGTATTACTAAGTATTTTAAATCTTTTGATAAACAAATATATTTTCAAGAAAACATTTTATTTGTTGTCTTAATAATTTGACAGAATATTTTTCTTAACATAGTTCAAGTAATATTTTTATGAAATATAAACCTGAAATAATTAAAATTTAGTCATAATTTTCAAGTTGAATATATTAAAATATGTGTTAAATAGATTTTAAAATAATCATGGTGGGTACAGTGACCATTCAAATTATCACATTTATTTTATATTTCATACAATACTATATTTCATTATACTATATTATTTTGTATCTTATTAAGAAACATTAAAAAATCTTATATATCCAATTTCTTTAGCTATTTCTCTTTCAGATTTTTGCTAGGGATTGATACTCAACCAACATGTTTTTATTAATTACAAAATGGGAAGAATACAAATTTTCTTGGGAGTTTTTAGCAATAATTATGTTTTGATCAATGAAAAAAACATTCTCTAGCCCAAATTTCTGTAATATGAGTGCAGGAAAAATAATGTTTGCAATAATTTCCATTATAAAACTTTTATATCATCAGAAACCAGTCGATCTATAGTCTGTCCACAAGTGCTAACATAATAATTGCATAGCCATATGCAAAAAAAAGTGAACATCAATTTATTGTTTGTAACATATACAAATACTAACTTAAAAATCAGACATGGAAGCTTGGCGTGGTGGCGTGTGCCTTTAATCTCAGCACTTGGGAGGCTGAGGTAGGAGAAGCGTTGTGAGTTTGAGGCCAGCTTGGGCTACAATGTGAGCACAAGGCCAGCCTGAACTACATAGAGCGACCCTGTCTCAAAAAACTAGGGCTGGGAGTTTGGCTCAGTGGCTTAAGTGCTTTCCTGGCAGGTGTAAGGTTGTGAGTTTGATTCCTGGTGAAAAAAAAAAAATAAGACTTGGGCCTAAATGTAAACTTAAACAATAAAAATTTCTAGAAAAAAATATTATCTTGGTAAAGCTAACGACTTCTTCTATGTGATATTAAAAGGATGACCCCAAAAATGTCAAACTGGTGAACATGACTACAGTAATATTAAAGACATCTTTCTGTTCAGAGAAAAAAGATAGATATCACCAAATAGGACAAAATATTTCAGTCTTAAATTTCATTAAAAAAATGGGCAGAGTAATAAGATGCAGGGAAAACAGCCTCTCTGAGAGACACGGTCTAGATGTGGGAATACATCATCTTGGGGAAGACAAAAAGGAGGGAGATGGGTTCCTTGGAGCCAGGAAAACCCTGAAGTTTGAATCGAACTGAACAGAGAGAGTGAAAAGAAAAAATTCAACTAAGAAGAAGGCGGTAGCTGGTGGAACCTTCGCTCAGAGCCAGACTCACTGTGTGAGGGGAGCTGTTGGAGTCCAGCAGCACACGGTCGCGGTGTTGGCAGTGGCTGGTAACCCTGGGGCCTCTGCGGAACCATTCCTCAGTGGAGGAGAGCGGCGGGCATGGGGAACTGTGCTGGCTGGCGGTGAGTGCTGAGGGCTTGGTCCTCCTGCAGGAGACAGCGATTTGCTGGGAGTCCGGTCAGATACACCTGGGGCTAGAAATGTTGCCAGCTTCCCCCAGTGGTTCCTAGCTGGGCTCAGACCCGCGGAGACTGCTTGGATGCCTGCGAGCCCGAGGAGACTGTTCTCAGTGCAGGCCTGCTAAGGTTGTCTACTACGCCATCCACAAACAGTTGCTGGCTTGTGGGGATACAGTGCCACAATTTGGGTTGCTGTCTCCACAGGCTGTTTACCAGTGAATCTACAGAGAACCCTGGAAGTGGACTTTTTTCTCTTTTTATTGCTTGTTTTGTTTAGTTTATTATTATTATTATTTTTTTTTTCTTTTTAATGTGAAGGTGGTTTTTGCCCTCCTTTTGGGTGTGGTCTTGTTATGTTCTCTTTTTTGTCTGTTTTGGCTTTCTTTTTCCTCAGTCTTCTGCAGTCGTTTCCCTAAGTTGGTGGGACCCATCTTTGTTCTCCAACCTACTTACAGTCTCTTTCTCTTTTTCCACTTCTCTGCTTTTTCTTAAATTCATTTTGGGTCCAGACCCTTGGGGACAGAATTGATATTTTGTGAACCTAAGTACTATATGATTGTTTTGCATTCTGTTGTATGATTATAAATTCAGTTTATATGGTTGGGGGTTGTGAATCAGGGTTTGGATCAGTTTACTGTTTGGTTGGCTGTGTTTGGTGCTGTGGGTGCTACTGCAGCCAGAATTAACTAGATTGAACTGGATAGCTGTTGGCCTTGATGGTTGAGGACTGGGATTGACTGGGGGTGGCAGAGAGAGCTGGGGCATGGTGTCAAGGATCCAGGGAGTGGGCTAGGTGAGCAGTGGTTTCTCATCTCTGATAAACTGAGGAGGTGGGATTTTCCAATAGACTTGGAGCCCAGGAACCAGTTACATCTGGAAGATATCTCTGGGAAGTGCTCATCATCTGGAAGTCCTTAATACCATCATTAAAGTAACCCACTGCAGGCAACTAACAGGTATCACTTTAGGAATTGAATTAAAAAAGAAAAGAAATGAGAAAACACTTAAACAGGTCACAACCCCAGACACCCAGTTCACCAAAAGCAAACCCAAGGGGCAATGAGGATGGAAAATCCAAAAGCCCCCTACAAGGTTTCTTCGAAGTGGTAACAAAGCAATTGAATGAGGCTTTGGAAAAAATGAAATCAGAAATAATCTCTCAGATAACCACAGAGATTACCCAAATACACACCATGCTTAGTGATGTTAGAGCAGATACAAACAAAAAAATAAATGAGCTTAAGCAAATTATGCAAGGACAACAGAGGAAGCAAATGGATTCCATAAAGCAGATTCAAGTAGATATCCAAGAGAATAGAAGCTCCACTGAAAGTATTCAAAGCAGATTAAGCCAATGTGAGGGCAGGATCTCAGATATTGAAGACAGGCTCGCAGTTAGTGACCAGGAAAAGAAAGATTCTTCAAAACTAGCAAGGGAACATGAGAAATGAATCCCACAGTTGCTTGATGAGACAAAGAAAAATAACTTAAAATTAATTGGAGTCAGTGAACAAGCAGGAAATACTACAAATGACATTAAAAACATCCTTACAGACATTGTGTCAGAAAACTTTCCTGGTAGAGAAAAAGAATTTGACATACAAATAAGTGAGGCATATAGAACTCCAATTAGCAATAATAAAAAAAAAAATCTACTTCCAGGCATATCATA
Source organism: Dasyprocta punctata (assembly GCA_004363535.1). NCBI lineage: Eukaryota > Metazoa > Chordata > Mammalia > Rodentia > Dasyproctidae > Dasyprocta > Dasyprocta punctata. The sequence continues at coordinate 27,566 of RJWM01016798.1, forward strand.
GTCAAGATTCCAGAAATTCAACACAAGAATAAAATTTTAAAAGCTGTTAGGGAAAAGAAACAAATCACCTATAAAGGAAAGCCCATCAGAATTGCAGTGGACTTCTCAGCACAAACTCTGAAGTCAAGGAGAGCTTGGAGTGAAGTACAACTTTCAACCCAGATTGCTGTATCCTGCAAAACTATCTTTCAAAATAGAGGGAGAAAGAAAATACTTCCATGATAAGGAACAGTTGAGGAAATTCATGACCACTAAACCAGCATTCCAAAATGTTTTGAAGGGCATTTTAGAAAGGGATGATAAATATTACAGCTCCATGAACCCCAATAGAAGGAATCTACCAGGAAAATAGAAAACAACATGATAAGGGTAAGTCAATACATATCAGTTTTAATCATCAATGTTCATGGTCTTAATTCACCAGTCAAAAGACATAGACTGACAGAATGGATCAAGAAGCAAGATCCAACAATATGCTGTATACAAGAAACACATTTAATTCAAAAAGATACCCACAGACTGAAAGTTAAAGGATAGAAAACAATACTCCATGCAACAAGAGTCCAGAAAAAAGCAGGGGTAGCTATTCTATTCGTAGATAAAGTCAGTTTTAAGTGAAGACTGATTAAGAGAGACAAAGAAGGTCAAGGTCACTATATATTGGTAAAGGGAACAATCCAAGAGGAAGAGATAACAATCATAAATATATATGCAACAAATACTAGTGCACCCAGTTATATAAAACAATTATTAATGGACATAAAAAATCAAATAAGCCTTAATACAATTGTATTGGGAGAACTCAATACCCTGCTGTCACAAAAAGACAGGTCAGCTAGACAAAAAATCAACAATGAAATATTAGAATTAAATCAAACCTTTGAGTAAGTGGACTTAGCAGATGTTTATAGAATCTTCCACTCTACAACAGCAGAATACACATTCTTTTCAGCTGCACATGGGACATTCTCCAAAATAGACCATATACTGGTTCATAGAACATGTTTGAGTAAATGTAAAGGAATTGAAGTTATCCCATGCATACTATCAGACCATAGTGCAATGAAATTGGAAATCCATGTCAAAGGAAACCACAATGAAGTTCTTGGAAATTAAATAGCACACTTCTGAACAATCAATGGGTCATAGATGAAATTAAAGAAGAAATTAGATAGTTTCTACAGTTGAATTACAAGGACAATACAGCATACTGGAACTTGTGGGACACAATGAAAGCAGTCTTAACAGGGAAATTGCTATCGTAGGGGGTGTTGTTTCCCTGGTTTCTCTCTTAGTGAGATTGTTGTTCGTATACAGGAATGCCGTTGATTTTTGAGTGTTAATTTTGTGGCCAGCTGCGTTGCTAGGTCTGCTTATTGAATCTGGGGGTCTTGGTGTTTTTGGGATCTTCTAGGTAGAGTATCATGTCATCTGAAACAAAATCTATGTATATAAAAGATTAATCATGACAGTCAGAGAAAAAAGAATTTTGAGTGAAATGTAATTTTCTCAGGGCCACCTTCAGATTTTATTTTTAATGCAAAATGTTCATTTGAAAACAATTGTGTTAATAATTTGTTAGATAATGTTTCGTGTCTATATTTTTTATCTTAAGTAATTTTTGGGAATATCCAATATGCTGATGACTGTTGCTGTTGTGTCAGTTGGTGTGAAATTGTTATGTTTTGATTTCTTATTTTCCTTTTGTTTAATATTAAAAAATAAAAAATAAAAACATAAAAGATAAATAAAAAAAGCTATGTCAGTATGTGTAAAGGAATTTCAGTGCCATAAACTCTACACCATAAACCAGTCATAAACCTTAACGAATTTCACATAGGTTACAATATTGAAACTCAAAATAGTGAATAAAGTCAGAGGAAAAGAGACCATCCTCTGGATGCTTCAAATTACATACCATTCTAGGAAATGCGTATTACAGTGTAGCAATAGAAAGCAGTGTGAAGAGGCCTTGTAAGGAACCAAGGTATTGGTGATGCCCAGAGGGATGCTGAAGAGCGGACAGCAGCTGGTGGATATCATCCAGAAGGTGAAACTCGAGATCCGGCTGCTGATCGAGAAGTGCAGCACGGTCAAAATGTGGGTACTGCTCCTGATTCCCAGGATAGAAGATGAAAATGACTTTGGGGTGTCCATTCAGGAGGAGACAGTTACAGAACTAAGAACTGCTGAAAGCGAAGCTGCATCTTACCTGGACCAGATCTCCAGATATTAAATTACCAGAGCCACATTGGTTTCTAAAATAGCTAAATATGCTCACGTGGAAGACTATCGCCGTACTGTGACAGAGACTGACGAGAAGGAGTACATCAGCCTCCGGTTGATCATTTCAGAGCTGAGGAATCAATAGTCTCTCTACACGACATGATCCTGAAAAACGTCGAGAGGATCAAAGGGCCCTGGAGCAGGAATGCGGAGATGCTATATTGAGGCCAGCGCAGGGGCGGGGTGGCGAGGGTTTTGTTTGAGTCTAAATGGAGACAGACATAGCCTTGGTTTGTTACCTGACTATTGCGACTCGGAGTCCGGCTGGAAGTAGTGACCACACCTCTCTGTTTTTTGTTAGAGTGTAATGAAACTTTCTTGTAGTCCTGGGGCAGGGGGGGAACACAAAAGAAAAAGAAAAAGAAAACAAAAGAAAGGGAAAAAAGTTATACACAAATCAGACTCATAGGATTCAATAATACCAAGTAATACAAGGATAATAAAATTTTTTGGCATAAAATATACCATTATATTAAAAAATTATATCTGGACCAAGGAGTATTTATTTTACTATTGCAAGGATGGCTTAGCATTACTAGTATAATTTACCTATCTATATAGATTAGAAAAGAAAAAGGCAAATAATCATCTTAATTGATTAGAAAAAGTAACTTGAAATAATTCAACACTCGTAGACAGAAAAAGTTGCCAAAAAATAGAAAAAGGCAGAAACTCCCTTAACCAAATGAAGGCTTTTAACCAAAAATATTAAGCAAACCATCACAGAATATTTAAAAGGAAACTATTTAATGTCAGGACCAAAATAAAGTCATCTAGTGTGATTGATTCTAATCTATCAGTACAAACCAAAACAAAGCAATGAAAAACAAAACAAAACACCACATAAAAATGTTTTAAAAAGAGTTATCAGTAGTACTATCATAGTTTTCTATAAGAACGTTGTACACAGTGTGAATGGCAGCGTTTCAGTGTGCGACATATCAGAGATCTGACTTTGAAATGAAAAGAAATGGTGTAAAACTGCCACCATGCACAGATAAATGTATGTCTATATAACAATTCAAGCTATTCATATACTCTATTAGAACTAATAATAGGCATTAGTCAAATCAATATCCAAAATGAATAATATTAGTACAAGCAACAATCATACAGAATAAAATAAAATGATAATAATAAAAAATCTCATTACTCAGAATTACATATTTCTTTCCAATATTTTTTACCAGAGAATCTAAAATCATCTGAGAAAAAAAATACTACAAAACTTAACCTAGTAGTATTCAGTAAATGAAAAGATAGGCATAGCAGAGGTGGGAATCTCAAAATCTCACACATGTCATTTCTACTTAAATCAATGTATGTATTTAATGCAATTATTTTAAAGACTTCCTAGCTTAACTCATTTTCTAAATATTTATTAATAAGTTGATTTTAAAATTCATGTGAAAAAATAAATCAAAATGGTGACTGTAATTTTAAAGAACAATATAATTTACCCTATCAGATACAAAATTTATCACATATATGGTAGTATATACAAAGATATGTACAAATACATGTGGAAATGTACAAGATGTGTTCAAAACATACAGAGAATTCTTAAAATTTTTAAATTAATACAGTAAAAGATACATGTCTATTTATTCCCTTCAAAATACAATGCCTCAGCTCAAACACTCATTCCATCATTTCCTGTTTCTGAAGTAGTGCAAGTCCTCCCTCCTGAGCACTGACACGGCTGCCCTGATGTCTTGAATTCATTAAAATATTTACCTTTTATGGTCAGTCTGACTTTGGGAAAAGCCAGAAGTCACTGGTAAATAAGTTGGATGAAGCCGGGCGTGGTAGAGCACGCCTTTAATCCCAGCACTCGGGAGGCTGAGGTAGGCTACAACGCGAGCCCAAGGCCGGCTTGAGCTACATAGTGCAACCCTGCCTCAAAAAACCAGGGCCAGGAGTTTGGCTCAGCAGCTTAAGCGCCTGTCTGGCAGGCGCGAAAAAAAAAAAAAAAAAAAAAAAAAAAAAAAAAAAAAAAAAAAAAAAAAAAAAAAAAAAAAAAAAAAAAAAAAAAAAAAGAAAAGAAAAAAAAAAGTTGGATGAAAACACATCTTAATGTTTTTAAGAGTCTTGCTTTCTATTGGATGGCATTTGACAGCAGCATTCCCCATATTTTTTTTTCACATCTCAAAATGATATTCATGAAAGAGAATTTCCAGAACTGGTCCAGAAAGTGGCAAGGATGACAGGATAATGGTTTTAAATATTTTTTTAATTTAAACATTTGCCATATATTTTGATCACTATATATATGTATATATATATATATATATCTGCATGTATATATGTCTGTATATATATATATATATATATATATACACACACACAAAAATTCTGCATGCATTTATCTTTAATGTACACAAATAAAATGCTAAAATGCATATACACATATAAATGAGTATTAATAATTTATCTACATATGTAGGGTCTTAGTTACTTTTCTCACTGCTGAGATAAAAATGCCCAACACCCACAAGTTAAAGGAGGAAAGATTTATTTGGCTCACTGTTTGTAGAGGTTTCTGGGAGTAGTTGACAGTGTGGCAGAGGGGCTTTGCAGAGGACAAACAGTTCATGGTAAGAGCAGGAGAAAGGCAGCAAAGCAGCTATGCATGAGTGACAATAGAAGCCCTGTTTCTGTTTCTTACAATAGATCCAGGTTATACACCCTTAGGGTAGGGAGCACGTATACCCAAGGTAGGCCTTCCAATTATGCACACTAAGAACTATGCCAAACCAATTAGTGGGCTAATTTAGTAATCACACACTCTTGATCCCAACATCACACAATGAATCCCAGGATCACACACGTTAGATATAGTCACCTCTCTGTAAATCACCACCTATGAGTACTTTATGTAACATGTAGAAATATAGATGTAGACACAGGTATCTATATGTATTCCTATGTATACCAATGTATACATGTTGAGAGAAAGACATTGAGAGAGAGAAATTAAAAAGTGAAAGAATGGAGACCACGAAACAACAAATTGATCATAAATGTAATACAAATACAATCAAGATTTTAAAATAATTAATATTAAGTTTAATGGGACAGATTCAAAAACTCCAAAATTTATAATGGTACAGGCAGATAAGCTGCTTTTTAAAATTTAATAATGGAAAGCACGTACAAAATTAAATTACAGAGAAAAGATATTTGCAAACCTTATTCTCAAAGAATTTGAAATAAAATAATTAAAGATTCCAACTATTCCTACTGTTAACAACAGCAAACTAATAACAATGAGCAACTACATCAATGGGCAATTCATAGAAAAGCATGCAATAATAGATTATAATATGTGAAATATTTTATTGATAAAAAAGAATATGTGGATTTTGGCTCCAACATACTTAGACATTCCTTTTGTTCAGCTGGTAGATCTATATTGTCTCCTCTTGAATCTATGTAGGCTTTTGATGGCTTAAATCAATTAAAAATCGTGATAGAATTGATAACCTGTTACTAAGAGTTCAGAGCATGTGGAATTTGATGAAGATCACACTTTGTCTCTTGAATACTGCTCTCCTCCAGGGGCGACTCCTCTGAGCTTGCTGCATTGTGAAGAGACATAAGGAGGCCTGTGTAGATGCTGCTCGTCAAGCTTCAGTTGCTTCTTGCCATCAGTTGTTCAGATCTTCCTACCTGAGGTCATTGATGCTATGGTCAAGTCACAGTCCATTACTTTGGGGCATTGTCCTAATTCCTGATCCATGAGAGTAGTGCACATAAAATAAAAGTGACTATTCTCTTGTCCCATTAAGTTTTGAGGTTATTAGTTATGTAGCATACATAAATAAATAAATGAATAAATGGAACACAGTTTGAAACAATATTTTTCTACATCCTGAGTATTGTTGAGTAAAACAACTCACAATAACAAATGTCACACACAAATGTCAGTAAATGCAGAATTCATATACTTCTGGTAGAAATGTGAATCACTCTTTAGGGAACGTTTAGACAACATCTAGAAATCTTAAGAAACTTTAAGCCAGTAACCCAACAATGGTATTCCCAGCATTGCCCTTCTATACAAGAAAGAGAGAAATCTGCATATTGCCATACACATTTTCACAAGAAAAATTTGGAAACAGTTGATAGGGGAAATATCTACATAAATGTTGCTTCATTTATATGACAAGTATGTGGTAAGTGTTCTTTACTTACTGGGATAAATCTTTGAAACCATATTATAATGCATTAAATAAATATTTTTATCAGCATAGATGATTTTTTAAAAAAAGGTGCTATAAAACATGATCGCATTTAGCATGATTCCACTTAGAGAAAAATGAAAATAACAATACATTTTAGTTAAATTTGCATACATACTTCATAAAATAGAACAAAATGTGTAGGAAATAATTCATACCAACTTTAAAATAATCAATGTCTTTCATCCCTGATTGAACTAAGAGAACCAAGAAATGGCATACAGCCCCTGTGAATTTTGTTAAATTGAAGTAAGTCAGACCAAATATAGCAAAATATCAAAATTTGAATGACCTGATGATAAGATACACGTGTATTGCATTTTTCGTCCTATTTTCTTTTTTAATTTTGAATTATCTCATAACAGACTTTAAATTCTTTAAACTTCAGTACAGTATGATTTGTGTTATTGCAGAGATAAGAGAGGAGAGGTGTTTCTTAGTATTGGGTAAATTCTGAGCAAAGATACTTGGGTGGACAAAGAAATAGCAATTTGGTGTCTGGGGCTTACAGGCCATGGAGGTTGCATGGCATCCTCTAGGTCTCAGGTACTCACCAGACCACTTGATCAAGTGAGTGACCTGATCTGGTTGACATTTTAGAATGATCACTCTTTCCAGAGTTTTCAAGAAAGTGTGCAAAACGAAACATTAGAGAGCAATTACAGGCACAAATGTTAGACAAAAGTTGTTGCTGGCAATGCAGACAAAGAGACCTGATTAAAAAGACATTTATTTAGGAGGCAGAATTGAGACAATGTGGTGATCTAGTGGATGTGACAAGTTAAGGGATGAAGACTAACTAACTCTTTGGAATTAGTGAGTACAAAGTTGTCTTTATTGATATGAGATGCAAGGCAAAGACCACTTTTTAAGCAATAGAATATAAGCCCATTTTTAGATCCAACGTATTTGGGATTTCTGTGGGGCTTTCAGGAAGCCTTGGGAAGTTTTCAGAGGGATCCAAAGGAACAAATTTCCTTCAGAATGGAAAAAATACATGAGTGGAAGGGAGGAATTGTGAAGGCCCTTGTCCAAACAGAAATATGATCATCTTAAAAAGCTGAAATAAACTAAGTACATTTAAATTTTTAGTAGAGTGTTTCACAACATCATTTCAGTCTATTTTCATTGGGGGCTAACTTTATGTCACACTGTAAATTTTAATATGCTACACAAAAGCAAGGTCTCAGTCCCTGCAACTCTAGTACTTGTCAAATTCCCTGTAGCATCAATAAGACAGCACACCTTCTCTTACTTTTGATGCATTTTTGCCCTGCTATGAACTTCTCTCTCCCTTCTTCATCCAGGCCTCTGGATGAATCTGTGAGTGTCACCTCTTAAGATGAGGTAACTGTTCTTCAATTAGAAGAACTATGCCTTTGTCACTGGCGTATTCCAGGGCTCAGTATGGTGCTTGATAGTAGGCATTTAATAAGTACTTTTTAAGTGTTAAATATTGTTTAAGACATATGTTATGCACAACAGGAACTGATAACCAAATGCTGGCATAACATAGTTTGTTTGGAACCTCTTTTGTTGCTATTTGATATGCTCATGTGTCTCTTTCCAGCTAAATATAAATAACTCAAGTTCAGAAATCTTTCTTTTTATGATACTGGCCGTCTTTGCTGTCATTGTGTTCTAATGTTTATAGCATGCCTTTAGAGTATTATATTAAGCTACTGATGAGAGTAGTTATTTTGTAATCTATTTCTATATTAACTTTTCCTCTGTAAACCTAATGATTTGTTTATCTGACTAAAGACTGATTTCCCTTTAAGGGCCTATTAGCACCTCAAAGTTGGCTTTGTAAACCAGTAAAACCTGATGACCGTTAACAATTAGTAATTTATTAGATTTTTTGTATAAAATTTAAATTGAGCAGCAGAACACTTCAACTGGATGGCTTTATCTGGTTATGATTCTAGAGATAGGGCAAATTTGCCAGAATGATTTCTCAAAGTCTTCTGGTTAAAATAAGCCATTTGAATTCATCATTTCCTTGAATCTTGAGCTATTTCAAGTGAAAGCTAGAAAAAAAAAAAAGACTTGCATTTGTTTGAGCATGTGGAACTTGAATCTTAAAACTCTAGACACTTAATTATAAATTTGTGCTTTACTATCAGACCTATGGATGGGTTGGTCTGTCAATTCACTTTCTTATTCTAAGGTATGCCTGTGTGTTTAAGAAAATGAGAGTGAGAGAAAAAGAAACAGAACAGTTGACTGATGACCTTTTAGATGGATCAAAACAACAATCTATTTATATCTGCTGGGAAATGCTCATCCTTTTGAAGGCATCTCACGGTCTCTTTATCCTATGTGGCCTTTTTAGGTGTTCTGTTTTAATCCTGATCTAAATAAAGAAAGTAAATGCTGTACAGGATCAAATTTACAGTCTAGCTGAATGAGAAATCCATTAGGTTGGAAACTCTGTAGAAGATGTATTGCTGTGACATTGATTTCTCTTTCCTGGTAGCAACCTTGCCTGGTATCAATTAAGCACACTCTCCTATCAGTATTATCTTTTCCTCACCCATCAGCCCCTCTTGGACAGCCCCAGGGGGCCCTTGTAACACATCTCTTTGTAGAACCATCACTTTGATGGCAAAATCTTCAGTGTGACTCAACAGCATCCTGAAGATTCTTGTCTGCTTACCATTTTCATGTGGCTAGAGAACCTAAACCAATGCAAAACAGGATCGATGTAAATAAGGAGTGCTCAAATTTAATTACACCAATTTCTTAGACATTAAAAGTTTGTGCTAGGAAAGCTTAGATAAAAAAAGCAAACACAAAACAAAACAAAGTGAAAAAAAAAAAAGACAGGACAAGCAGCCTTCTTTTTAAAAATTCACTCACAAGGTCCATCTTAGCTTCTACCATTGTCAGAAGGAAGGAAAAAAATGTTTTTCAAGTGGAGTCCTTGAAAAGAAAAGTATATAGGGCAGGTTGTCAGCAAAGTTTTATCTCTCTAGGCTGCTAGTTTTGGAAACTCAGACAGCTAATGGAGCTGAGGAAAGACCTTTCTTTGAGTTGGCAAGGAACTATTGGGTCTATTTCTTAACTCCCGGTTTTTTGAAATATTTGCTCACACTGATCTCAAATAAGATTTTGAACCTGTAATAAGCCTTAAGAACCAAAAATAATAAAACCAGAACTGTGAGCATGGTGGTTATATGACTATTTTTCAAACCAGGACAGTTCAGAAAATGGAAGGTTTTTCTTAGAAATTATATAAGTACAAAAAGTGTAAAATAGGACCATTGCCCAGAAAACTGGAACCTAAGATCACCCTAATTATGAAGAGACAACAATTAAAAATGAAGCAATAACTGAGTCTGTTAAGACTTAACGACTAAGATTTAGTTTGGCAAACAGTTTATTTATCTGACAAATCTGATGAATAAATATGAAGTCAACCTCCTATATTAATGTGGAATGCGAATAATTTGATTGGAGTTATTAAGACCATTAAAACTGATTGCTTTAAGATTTGTTGTTATTCTGCTAGATTAAAAGATAAATCAATGTCAGCTTGTTACTGGGCCCTCCCAACTAAATCAATCAATGACTAACTTAGTGTGGACCTTCTGTTTTGGTTTCATTTTGATAGGCAGATTTTTGCCCTTGATGGTAGTATTAGTTGAATATATGCACAATGTGAGCCAATGTCACTTCTTCCATTACAGCTGTTGAAAATTTTTATTCAAAATATGCAGTTACTTTTCTTAGTGAAATTGAGACCTTGCACATCTTAAGGCCACTTAAAAGAAATGTGTTCATGATTTATAGAACAAGCAAACAAAGCATGACCTTTTTTGAACTGATTAACAGTGCAATTCTTCAGAATGGCAGTTTACTATAGATTCGCTCACACTGAATGATGTTATAAATGTGTATAGGGTACAATACAAATACGCGACATGAAAATATAATGGAATTGAAATAAAACTTGACTTTAACACTTATATTCTGCTAGCAAAAGAAAGACAACTCAAATCACTTTCCCTGTGCCCTGTTTTCTAGGAGAAAAAAATCCATGTTATATAAAATGCAAGTAATCAATACAAGAAATTATTTCATTTTTAGTTTCAGTATTAAAATATCTTTAATTTTTAGTTATATAAATATCTATACATAGTAAGTTGATGTCTGCCTTAAAATGAACCAGAATTCCGTTAGTTTAAAGACTAAAGATGATAAACAGATGGATATACAGAAATATTTTAAATTTTTAAAAAATTTTGTTTTCATTCTTATGAATCATGTGAACAAAAAGAGGAGTACAAGATGAAATTATTTATAAATTAATTCTAATGCCTCAAACTGGGAACTTTTACAGTCACAAGAAGAATTAGGTAAGAGTATAAAGTTGCAGTTTGCAAAGAATATCTAAATGTTTCCCCAGTCTCATGTGTTCGTAGGTGGGATTTTTGGAGGTAACTTGATCTAATGAATATGTATTAAGAGTGTGTGATAACTAAATTGGTTTAACATAGTATGGGCTGTGGATAATGGAAGCCCACCATGGGTGTAGGTGGTAATGATCAATAGTTTTGTAGCCTGGATGGGATAAAAGGGAAAGGAAGGCTCATTGCTTCTGCCTTCTGCCTGCTCTGTCATGAACTTTTTCTCCTCTGTGATGGCTGCCTACTATGGAGTAAAACCTCTACAAACAGCCAAAATAAATATTTTCTCCATTAACTTGTTGGTGTTGAGCATTTTGTTTTGGCAAAGGAAAACATAACTAAGACAGATTTTGATATGAAAGAAGTGGTGTCATCACTGCGACACTATTTGGCTGTGTGGTTCAGGAGCCTTTGGAACTGGTTTGCAGGAAGGCTTTGGAAAGTTTTGGAGGTGCTGGCTAAAACAGCAGCCCTAAAATGCTCTAAACTGAACTTGATGGGAGATTCTGTGCAGAGCTCAGAAGACCAGAATGTGAATAGAAATGGGTTTAAGATAGGAACAATGACTATATTGACTGTTTGACTACAAAATATATTTGCTATGCTATGGGAGAATAGTCTACATTTTGCTCATGAATAGAGACTTTGGCAGAAGACTGAGACTAAGTGTAGTGAATTAATTAATCTGGTAAGAGAAATTTCAAGGCAGGCTAATGTTGAGGTGGTGGCATGGCTACTGTTAGGGGCTTTTACCCAGCTGTGCTTTGAGAATCAGGAGCAAATGACCTAGAAGAACATTATAAAAAATTTTGAGTTTGGTCATAAAGGAAAATCTGGTAAAGTTGTGGACTACAAAGATGGAGCAGGGGAGAACTGATGGGTGAAACATTTGGCATTAAAATTCCAAGTACCTGTACTTTGAAACTGGACAATAGAAGACAGTCTGAGGGCATCACAAGAACCAACAGCACTACACCCTTTGCAGGATCAAACTGCAAAAGTGAAAGACTTTGCTTTAAAACAGAACTCCAGGACAACATATTCCAGCATGATGGCAGCTTTGGAAATTTGTTCCTCTAGATTGGGCTCAGAGTGGTCAGCAGTTCAGGTGTTAAACCCCTACAATCAAGGTAAGAGGAAGCCTGGCTACTGCTCCAGCTTGTAACAGATCTTGGTATCATCAATGTGGTACTAATTTTATGTGCATGTGTTTTATCTTCATGTAGAATGCAAGAGTTGTGGTGTTAGGAAAGCTTCCACTCAGATTTCAGACAGTGTGCCCCAGAGAGGGCAGTGTGTGAAGCTATGGGTGTGAAGACGAGGAGCAGAAGATTGGAGAAGTCAGGAATCTGGATGGTCTGAAGAAAGCTGCAAGGAGTGAGCAAAGCCGGCACAAGAAAGAAGCCATAAGAGCTGTAACAACCAAGAGTACAATAGGGTTGGAACCACCCAACGACTTTGGAGTTCACACCTTGTAACAGACTATCTTGAAAGCTGAACAGGTAACTATGGGATTTAATGTTTGTCCTGCTGGATTTTGGTCTTGCTTTGGTTCTTTTTCTTTCTCTCCCCATATTTCTACCTTTCTGAATGGGAATGCTTATCTTGTGACAATATATATTGGAAGCATTTAAGAATCTTTTAATTTGTACAGGTGCTTGCACCTAAAATTTTGTGTTAAATCTCAAAGAAGACTTTGGTCTTGGACTTCTGGGCAATGCTAAAACTGTTAGGTCTCTGGCAACTGCTAGAGATGCAGTAAATATATTTTGAATAGATTCATATGTATGAATCTTTAGTAGGCTAGGGGCAGAATATTATGACTTGTATCTAGATGTCCCCCCAAAGCCTCATAGGTGGAACTTCTTGCAGTTGACTGGACCTAGGATGTGTGAATATGGATTAAGAGTGTGTGACGACTAAACTGGTTTAGAATAGTTCTAAGTAAGAGTATTGAAAATCCTGCCCCAGTCAGTTGTGGGTGGCACCAATTAATGGGTTTGTAGCCTGGATGGGATAAAAGGGAAAGGAAGGCTCACTGCAACTGCTTGCTGCCTTCTGCCTGATCTATAATGGACTGTTTTTCCTCTGCAATGCCCTTCTCCCATGCCATCCTGCCTTGGAGCCAGCCAACTATGGACTGAAACCTGTGAACCAAAATATACTTTTTCTCTTTTAACCTGTGGGTATTGAATATTTTGTATCAGCTGTGAGAAAAATAACTCAGACAGAATTCTTTTACATTTTGGCTCTTTTAAATTAAGAAAGTTAGATTTAGGATTATTAGGCTACAATAGTTTTAAAATAAAAGTGAATACTGAGATTCACATCACATCAGTAAAAATCTTCCAAGTGAATGATGGGTGATGAGCTCATGAATGCCAAAAACACAATTCTTTACTGTAATATGATGGTTATTCTTAGTGTGTGCTTTAAGTTCTCAAAGGGGAGAAACCATTTGTGTACATCTCTAGCGTCTGGTTCTGTGTGTTGTACAACAGAGCCCCTGAGTGTCTTTTACATTGAAAGTAAATATGTGACACCAAAATGTTAATATTGTCCTCAAAACAATAGACTATTATTTTATTTAGTATTATATAATTTTGAATGATTCCTTTTGAATAAAAAGCAGAATTATGTGAGGTTCCTCTTTTCAAAGAAATTCTTCAGAAAACCATACTAAATATGTTCTTCCAGACCTCTTCCCCCAGATAATATTTAACTTACCACAGTTCCACACTCATGAGGACATGGGATAAATATTTATGGTCATGGTTATGAACCAAGTAATTTAAAGTCCACTTCTCTTCCAGCACTGCTCACAGTCCAGTTGCCTTTAGTTTGAAATTAATTTTTAGGTTGTATCTTGTTTCAGCAGTACTTTTTTGTGTGAATTTACATATAAGAAAATGTTAATGTGGAGAGAATTGCTCCTAGCAAAAATGAGAAGTAGGAAAAGTCTCTTCCTGAGTCCTCCCAACACTTCCTTTCAGCGCTTCCCTCTGTTTCTCTAGGAAGCCACTATTTCCTCATTCCCCAGACTCTTTGCTCTAACAGCAAAAATATGTAGGAAATGGCATATTACAATTTTCTAACTGATGTTTTGTATTTTAAACTAAACCAGAGAGTTAGCAATTTTGGAATAAAGGATATATTTTACCATGCATATGGATAACTCCAAAGTGAAAACATGACTGTCTTTTAAAATAACAAACTTATTCAGACAAGGAGACAAGCTGACCTTTGAAAATGCCTCAGTTAATATGATCATCTTTTATTTAAAACCCTTCACAATGACCGTCTGAAGTACAAAGCAAAGGTCAAACCAAGGCCGTATTTTAAATTTTCATTTTTAACCAAAGGCTATTGAAGCAAAATCAAATTTAGAAAATGATACAATTTTGTTTCAACATACATAGGTGAGTACAATTTGTCTTTTAAAATATATCAATACAATTTTCCCCTAAAAGAGGTGGGGAGAGAGATGAGGTAGAGTTTTACAAAGTAGAAGGACTTGAATATGGAAGAGAAAGCTGGAGTGGCAGAAGATGTTAAAGGAGAGATTTTCTTTCCTTCACTGTCTCTGAGTTGTTGTCACTGGTCTACTTTATTTCCATTTTCTTAAAAGAGAAGCCATCGAAATATTCAGGAGTCTCTATCTCATCTGGTGCATGACTCATTTGGTTTTCTTGGAGCTCAAAAACATAATGTACTGTCATGGCAGCAATACAATTAGGAAAGAGTGTGTTTCTAATAAAGCAAAGGAACTTTTCTAAAAAGATGGGCTGAGAATCAATCCATACTTACATGACCTGAAGCCATTTTGCTACTAGAGAGAATTTCAAGAAATAGGCTAAAAAGAAGATATGATGAATAATATACTTTTAAAGTTCACTCTGACTCAACATATTTCAAGTAACTAGATACAATGAAAATCCCTAAAAGATAGAAAAAAATCCTTTTTTGCATGGCAGACAACACATTATCAGAACCACAGAAGAAAATAGTCAAAACGTTTGTTCTGTTTGTTCTGGGTCACAACAACATACTGATTTAAAACCTTCCTGAAGGTCAAAAGAGAATTATACAAGATTTATTTGTATAAGAATAGAGGATTCTTCTTTCTTCGTCTCTGTTACTCTGATATTTTTCTGGTGTGACCCCAGAAAATATTTTCCTTTTAGAAATTTTGATTCTGATTACAAACTTCTTTTAATAAAGTTAAAAGTTTGTAATAAAATGTGGAGAATCAGTTACTTAGAAGACTGATACTCCTATAATCAATGTTCTTTCCATTGTCACACGATAGCACTTTCAAAAAAGTAGGATTAAAATGAAAATCTCATGTATTTCTCTAATGGTGGTACACTAATCTTTACCAGAGAATATTCCCCTGATAATGATTTTTTAAATATGGTTCATTACCTCTTCTACATTAAAATACATTGTTTTCTTTCAGTCATTTCTAGAAAAAGATGCAAATATTTTGCTGTTATACTCTCCATAAAAAATCAGAGGTGATATTTATAAAGCTATTTTGTTAATAAGATTAGGTTAACACTATGAGAACAAACTACCCTCTGTATCTCAATGCTAAAAGGATAAAATATAATTTTCCCTAATCATGCATGGCCTACAAGTGTCAGTTGAGAGACTCTGCTGTACATAATCACCCAGGAATTTGATTCATTCAAGTTGACAGAGATGCTGCCATCTTGTAGATGAGCTATATAGGATAGGTTTCTTTTTTGGACTCTGAAGCAGGAAGACATAACTGGAAATTATTGCCATTACAATTTAAGACTTGTCTTATTGCCATGCATCATCAGCATCATAATCTACTGGGTACTACTTGTTACAAGTATCAGTGGAAAACCAGGCCCTAATACCACATGACCTCATCACCAGAAACTAGGAATACACTTCCATTCTTTGTGTATCTGATGAAACATTTCAGACAAAACAGATATACTGTCTCAGTGATTGTGAGTGTAGTTTATTGCAGAATGACAGATTTTCAGAGGAAAAGAGAGAATGCACCTTCAAGTGCGTAACTGGCCAAGTGTCAAGATGTAGTTGTAGTGAATGAGATCTTGGATAAAATCTACATGACTAACTGGGTCTTTCAAAGGATAGCTTCTCCCTATCCCGTGATGATTGCTCTTGTACAAGGAAAATGGGCTGTGTCGACCTGTCAGGTTGCTGTTTATCCCCTAACTAGATGTTTTCCGTGTAGTTTGTCTTGAAACCCTGAGGTTTTTTTATATTCTCACCTAGGGTCTGTTCTTTGTATGGGGCCTGGGTCTTATCAGCACACAGAGAGGATGTTACATCCTCTTGGTCTAAAGCTTAAAACCATAGATTTGTGTGGGTTTTATCTACAGGTAATGACTAAGAAAGAAAATCACGTTTTCTTTGCTTTTTAAGTAACGTCCAGTCTGCTAATGTCTAACTTTCTGTCAAACACAAGGAATCATATATTTTCAAGAGTAGTGCTAAGTTTAATCTTCTGAGGTAGTAAGAAGGAGGAGAAACTCAGATGAGGATTTTGTTTGGAATTTTCTATCAGAAGTCTATTCTGAAGTTATACACAACTAGAGAGACAGACTTGTGTTTTACTATTATGAAAGTACAAATTGGAAAGATAGTCAGTGACCAGACTGTGATAGACTGTTAGACTAAGGGATTTACACTTTATATTGTAGGCAATGATACCCATTTGTTTCTGAGTCTAAGAAGTGTCTTTACTATCATAATACACTAAGGATTGGAGAACTATCAGAAGTTGAGCAAAATTAGAGAAAGACATTCAATAGCATTTTATCCTGGATGTCAATATTCACAACTGCCTTTTTTGACTTTTTTTAAACCTACACTGAATTTTGTTCAAGTAATTTTTTTCATTCTCCCTTATAAGTTTCCTCTTCCAAATTTGAACTTGGTCCTTTCTCCCTGACCTCTGTCATCCCCATAGTTAAAAATTTAGAAAGCAATTTGTGAGGGTTGTAAGAAAATTATTTTCTCAATAAAGGTAATGAAAGCCTGATGAACATGATAGCAGTGGGAGTGGAAATCATCTAGAGAGCACAG
>RJWM01016799.1:0-44597 GCA_004363535.1 Dasyprocta punctata
CCCAGGAGAACATGTGTCGTTCATGTTTTAATGTGGATCATGCTGTGGTCTTCTACCACAGCTTTTGATTGCCCTCGACCCTGGCAATGGAGCATGCAGTTTACCTGCAGAGAATTGGCCCCATCACATAGCCCTTCAATATAGAGAGAGAAAACTCAAGAAAGTTTTCAGTGTTGAATTATCTGATATGCCATTGAAGAGCATGCATCAAGACTAATTATACATACTATTTCTTGGAAAGTTTTTCCTGTTTTTATTGAAAGTATTTCATTCATGCCATGTGATGTTTGTTGTAACTATACATAGTGCAATGATTACTAAAATCTAACAATTAACATCCTCATCATCCTACATAGTTCTCTTTGTTCCATTTTAAGACCTCCTGAAAAATCCCTCCCAGAAAATTTTTATCTGTCATTCTCATGCTGCCATTCCTTCCCTGGAAATAACTATACAATCCATGAAATCAGGCCTTCATAAGTTCTTCTTCTTCTCCCCTGCACCTCCTGTGCACTGAGAAACCTCCAAAGGCCTTTTCCAAGTGCCATGATTACAGGCATGCACCTCCCTGCATGACTGAGTATCTTCACTGCCACATTTAACTCTTTCCGTATATGTTCAGTTAACATCTTAGACTTGATGCATCCAAAAGCAACTCCTAGTATCCACACTGCTCCCTCCCCCTCAGTCACAAATGAACATCAAACTGTGCTCTTGATTTCCTGTATCAGAACCTAAGGTCTGATTTTTAGCTCCAAGATGGTTGTTGTGAAAGTACAATATACACTTGCAAAAGATTTGAATTCATCTTATACACTTAGTGGAACAGAATGCTTGATATATCAACTGGTACTTTCTTTTTTAATTTCTTTTTTGGGAAGAAGAAACCTGGATTTCAAGGTTATAAATTCTTTGCCCACCTCATGCAACAGAATGACCGTCAAACTCTGTTCATCAATGTCATGAAGAACACGCCATCAACAGTTAGAGCTGAGCATTGAGAGTCTGTTAAAGTATCTTACCAGATTCTGTGCCAAGCCTCTGGGCCAAGTGAGGACTGTCTGTGTACAGGGGACAGTATTTAAGGAAAATAAGACCAATCTCATTGACAAATCTTTTAGGCTGTGCCCAGATTTGTCAGCAATTGTAGAACATCTGAACTGTTATGCAGGGTTTTCCAATGAATACCTATGCTGAGACTGGCCCTGTAATGAAAGTATCCAAAGGGTTTATATGCCTGTCTCGGACAGTTAGAGACTCTTTTTTCTTCCTCAGTGCACTGCTGGTTGCATTTAATTGTCAAATGAATTGGCTTGGGATTAGGAAAGCACACTGCTGTGCCTGGGGTTTGGTTCATGGAAGTGTGACACTGTAATTGTACACTGTCTCTGACCCCTCTTCTTTTCCACTGTTGCTCCCCTACTCTGCCTCTCATTGCCATGAACTAAGCATTTTTGCTCCATCAAGTGCTTCCTCCATGGTGTTTTTCCTGGCAGCAGCCAAAAATGGACTGAATCCCCTGCAGTGGTGAGCCATATTAAGCCTCGCCTGCAAGCTACATAAGTTGGGTACTATGCCCCAGCATTAAGAAAAATGACTAATACAGTCTCTACAGGAATTTATCAACAAACATTTGTTGCTGTGTTGCATATGTTAGTTTGATAACTGGGAAATAGTATTCTCATGTTTATATTTGAATATTTGAAACTATTTGGTATATGTTCAATCAAATTCTCGGATCCATGTGACTCCAGAAAATGTGGTTACCCTCAAGTATCAGTCAATAATTAATGCTGGCAAGGCTGTGGGGAAAATGAATCATCTCTATTGTTGGGGGAATTGTGAATTACTATGAAAATAGTATGGAAACTAGTATAGCAATTCCTCAAACAATTAAAACTTGTTGTTCCATTTGAGCCAGCTTTTTCCCTTCCAAGTAACATCCTGAAGTACTTAAAAGCACCATTCCTCAGACATACATACATGCCCATGTTTTAAAGAGAATAAAACAAAGCAAAACAGAACAGAAGAAAGCAGATCAGGACAAAACAATGCAAACAACAAAGGATTTCAAAACAAGAGGACAGGAAATCAACAGTGGCTACCATAGTGTCTCTTGTTTTCTTTGAAATGGTTGTTCATATCTTCACACACCATGAATTCAAACAAAATACAATAGTATAAAACCGATAAAAACAAAAGAATGAAAGCATTACAGATCTTCAAAACCAGACAATAGGAAAATCAACAATGGTTACTGTAATGTCTCTTCTTCTCTTCAAAATAGCTGTTCACACTTTCACACATATTGAAATCAAGTAACACAGAACAGACTAAGAACAATCAAAACAAAGGGTAAAAGCATTACTGGAATTCACAACACGATGATAGGAAATCAGCAACGGCTACCATAGTGTCTCATTTTCTTCAAAGTAGCTGTCCATACCATCACTTGTAATAAAATCAATTCTTGTAAACTGATTTGGAGAAGTTCTAGGCACGTTTAACACTATACATATACATCTATCCTTTCTGTATTAGAGGGAAACACAAAACAAAACATAACAAATTATAAGAAAAACAAGAAACAAAAGAGACTAATAAAAAACAATAACAAAGAGTCCAAACCAATAATACAGGTTTGCAAAACAAGGTGGCAGGAATATAACTAAGGTTGTTATTTGGCATAGTTATCTTCAAAAGAGTTACTCAGATTACCAGATATAGACTTGCAAAATTCATCTAATCCTATTAATATTAACTATTTTGTTCCAAGATCTAATAGAATTAGTAACACAATCCTCTTAGCTATCTTAAGTGTGTATACACAAATTTATATCTTTTCTCTTTTCTCTTCCTGCTTTTCTCCTTTTCCCTAACTGATTTCTTTTTTCTCCTTTGGGCAAGTTGTTAACCTTCAACAATATTTACTGGAGGTTTTGTATCTTATTTACTCTTTCAGCTTCTTACACTAGGGAGACAATATGGTATTTACACATGTGAGTTTGATTTATTTCACTTATGAGTATGGTCTCAAGTTGCATCCATTTACCTATAAAAGCTTCAATGTGATCCTTCTTTATACCTGAGTAGTACTCCATTGTATAAATGTACCACATCTTTTTTATCCATTCCTCAGTCGATGGACATTTAGGTTGTTATCAAGATGTGGCTAAGTAATAATAATATTGATAATAATAATAATAAATACTGTAATTGCTGAAAAAATAGACTTGCTCTAGCTTGCAGTAGATACATTTGATTACATTTCTAATTTTGTCATGGAGTGGTTTGGTATTCTCCTATCTGAATTATGAGAAACAGGGTTAAATGATACATGAAATATAAAAGCAGAATGAGCTATACTAATAAATATTATTAAATGGATATCTGTGGTTGGAAGTTTCTAATTTTTTTGTTCCATAGACATGACAATTCAGTGAAACAATAAAACTCATGACTCTGGCTATGCTTAAACACGAAAAATATGATAGATCAATGTTCATATCTACACACACAAATAAAAATGCAAATTATTATATTTAATAAAACATGACTCGCAACTAATAAATGCCTGTCTTTTTGTAGAATTAAACACATAAAAAAACTGTTTTACAAATTAAGAATTTAGAAAAACAAGTGAGAATTCAGTTTAACTAACATTTGCCTTTTGCAGAGAGCTGTTAAAGCTTAATTACATCACAAAAGAAAACAAAAATGGAAAAAATAAAAAGTGAGAGTTATGGTGACACTCAAGCAATATCGATATAAATAATTATTAACAAGTTCACTCCATACTTTAATTCATTGCTTTACAGGAATGTGAAAGTATCCCTGATGCAAGCTTTCTGTTGTTTTTGAATGAGGTCTGTCCACAGTGCGAACTCTTTCCCAGTTTTTTCCTGCCCCTCCTTGTTACAGTTTATTTTGTCTTTTAACGAGTTTTTCTTGGCAAACAAAAGTTCTTGTAGGTGTAGCATAGTTAAATTGCTGCTTCCTTACAAATAGGCAAACAAATATCACAAAACCAGGTGCTAAAAATACCACTTGTCTGTTTTGCATTAATTACTCATAAATAAACAATATATTTTCATATATGTAAAAAAGTATATAAGAAAGTTGCTTTTCTTTCAGCAATCACAGGATTTCTTTTATTATCATTATTATTGTACAATAACATAATACATCATATTGTATGATATTGTATAATAACATAATGCAGCATATAGTTGTATATGAAATTAAATGGAGATATATGCATGAGTAAAAATGATTACCTTAAGAGCCTGGTGAAGTGTAATGTATTCTGTTCCACTGATGCACTCTTGAATCCTACAACAATACTACATTGCATTTAATCATCCACCTAATAAGAATCATTATTTTAAAACTACTACTTCTCATTTGATCCTCTTTTCAGAAGTATTTAGCTACTCTTCATCAAACACGTTTTCACCCAGGTTGAATTATCCCTGCTCTCCAATTTTCTGGAAGATTCTCCTTTATAAAATGCTGGTGTGGCTGAAAAAGACCTGACTTTTTCCTTAAATGGTGTGTTTAGATCTCTAACCCTACAGCACTAATGTTATCTCATGGGACGAAAATGTCTCACATTTGAGTTTTCTGAAATTTCAATTTTGTCACAGCAATGTGGATCATCAAACCATTTAAGGGTTTCTTACCCCTGCAAGAATCCTCCTAGCCAAGCAAGCTTCATCCTGTGATCAGTCAATGATAACACAAGCATCTCTCTGTGAAAATGATAGAAAATACCCCATTGTTTAAAAAAAGTATGCCCCTTTAAAAAATAGTTCACATCAAAAAATATTCACAAAAAAACTAAAACAAAAAATTATTAGCACACTATAGATGCTTTAAAACAGGATTTTTAATAAGCCGGGCGTGGTGGCACACGCCTTTAATCCCAGCACTCCGGAGGCTGAGGTAGGCGGAGCGTTGTGAGTTCGAGGCCGGCTTGGGCTACAACGTGAGCGCAAGGCCGGCCTGAGCTACATAGTGCGACCCTGCCTCAAAAGACCAGGGCTGGGAGTTTGGCTCAGTGGCTCAAGAGCCTGTCTGACAGGCACTAGGTTGTGAGTTCAATCCCCGGTGCCGCAAAAAAAAAAATAAATAAATAAAATAAATAAATAAATAAATAAAATAAAATAAAACAGGATTTTTAAATCATGAACTAAAAAAATGTATGTATATAAAAAATTAGTTGCGACAGTCACAGAAAAAGAATTTTGGGTGAAATGTAATTTTCTCAGGTTCAACTTCAGATTTTATTTTTAATGCAAAATGTTCATTTGAAAACAATAGAGTAATCATAGCAAGAAACATAGTCATATAGCAGGTCTCTCTTGATACACTGAGGTGAAAGTTTTGTGTTACTAATTCATTGGATAATGTTTCATGTCTATATTTTTTATCTCAAATAATTTTCAGGAATATATACTGTGCTGATGATTGTTATTGTCTTATTGGCTGGTGAGAAATTGTTACGTTTTGATTTCTAATTTTCCTTTCGTTTAAAATAAAAAAACAGAATTTTAAAAATTTATGTAGGATTTTACTGTTTGCAACTGAACCACTGTTCTACTAAGTCATGATGTGTGATTGAAAACAGTTAAAAAAAATTTCTTTTGTGGCACTAGGGTTTGAACTCACAACCTTGCGCCTGCCAGGCAGGCATTTAAGCTGCTGAGCCAAACTCCCAGCCCTAGTTTTTTTGAGGCAGGGTCGCACTGTATAGCTCAGACTGGCCTTGTGCTCGTGTTGTAGCCCAAGCCAGCCTCAAACTCACAACACTCCTCCAACCTCAGCCTCCAGAGTGCTGGGATTAAAGGTGTGCACCACCACACCCAGCTGAAAACAGTTAAATATTTAAAATTTTAAAAATATATTCCAGTGATAGAAAGATTGCTACTAATCCTTAAAATCTACCCCCTCTTTGAACAAATGTATCCACTTTCTCATGCTACTATTTCAACTGGATCTGGAAGTCCACTTTCATGAGTGTTTTTACTTGCACCCTCCACTTACACAGCCTAGATATCCTGAAGGTTTACAGAACATCAACCTTGCATGAACCTTTCTACTTTGAGGGAGAGTGAGAAGTAGCGCAGTGTCAGATCCATAGAATAAGCTAGATGAGGACACACTGTGAAGGTTTTACAGTTCTGACACTATGTGAGACAGCACTTGGCTGCTGAATTTCCATTAGATATGGTAAAGACACTCATGAAAGAAGACTCCCAGAACTGCTTCAGAAAGCAACAAGAATCACATGATAAGTGCATTTGAAGCATTTGGATTTTAGGTGGACTCATGGCAATATGTCTTTAATTGTAAAGTATTTTTGTTTAATAATCACTGGTCATATCTCACATTTTGGATGTAGTGCACGTGAACATACACACACACACACACACACACACACAGACACACACACACAGGATCATGGTGGACACCACTGCTGTAGGATGGAAACTATACATCTCCTAAACGTACCAGATTGGGGCTATTGGGAGGTGAGGAATTTGCAGGAGTCTCTGCCACCTTACAGGAAATCCTTAGATCCTCGTGGTCACGTCCTTGAGGGGATAGTAGATCTCAATCCTTTGCCTCTTTCTCTCTGTGTTTTCTCTTCACACAGTGACAAGTTTGCTCTACCACACACTCCTCACCACTGTCACCTGGTGCCATCAGAGTTTCACAGCAAGGGAACTGTCTGACCCCGGACTAGACTCTCCAAAGCCATGAGACAAAGTTTACCTTTGACCCTGTGGTCTCTCATTAAGGTGACTAACACAAAACAAGAGGAAATGAAAAAACAACTTTCTAGGAAAGATTATCCCATATTTCATATTACAACATCATTAACGAAAGATTAATGGTAGATGTATGAAAAGGCATTAGAATTCATACCAGTTCTGCCAAGAAATCAGTAGTAAATTCTTTCCTTCTCTGTTGTCACTACTGTCTGGCAATTTTAAAGAATTCCTCTTCATTGTAGTTTGTTTTCAGAAACTCAATTTCAGATACTCCGATATTTCCTTTCTGTATTGATGGCTTGAGTTGATTAATTAAGCTTCTAATGCCTCTGGTACTATAATGATGTTTAAAAATACATTTGGAAAAGTACGAGCCAATGTTTCTGCTTCTTTTTCTGTCTCATGTAGCCTCTTCTTTCTAGTTAGACTTGCAACTACTGTTGTTGTATAGGCCTTTGTAAAGCAGGTCCATTTTTTCATCAATGTTTTGCATCCTCTCTGGTTTCACTTATGCTCAGGCATAGTTTCTTTTTCAGCAGTATATAATCAGGTATTTTCTTTCAATAAGTATTTGCTTTCATCTATTTTTATTCTTCATATATAAAAACTTCATTTGTTTAATTCTGAAAATTTCACTTTTTGACTTACAAACAATATGACCTTAGTAAATTATAGAGTATGATGAAACTACTCAAAATTACTATTCTGAAGTCTATATGTGCTAATCTAGCATTACTGACATTTCCGGGTCTATATTTTTTACAGTCACATTTTCCTGATTGCAGTTGTATGTTCCTGTTTTTCATATTCTAGTATATGTAATTGATTTGATGCTGAATGCTGTGAAATTTGTATCAGTGAGTTGTCGAATTTTTGCCTTTCTGAAAGGTCATCAAATTCTTTACAAAATGATCCACTGCCATTTTTTGAGATGTATTCTTAATCAAGATATATCAGGATACACTGATTAGTCTTCCTTTACTCATGATTAATTTTCCTTTGTTGCTTTTATGGCATCTTATAATCTATTTTTGATAGTGTAATTCTAGCATCTTTGAAGCCTTTGTTTTTGTTTTGTTTTCATATCTATACTGCATAACAGACAAACCTAAAAAGACATGTCTAGAATGTTCCATCCTACAGAAACAACATACAGATGTTTCCCAAGATCCAGAAAACATGTGCAGTTTAGGTGATGTGATTGGATGCAAAACAAGTTTTAATATATTTTAAAAAGCAAGTCAACAATCATGTGTAGTGGCTCACACCTGTAATGCCAACACTTTTGGAGACTGAGGCAGGAGGACTTCAAATGAAGTCCAGTCTGGGATGTATAGTAATTTATTGAGAGGTTTTACAAACTACACAGTAGTTAAAAATATAAAGATGTATAAAATATAGAGCTTGAAATTAAGCTTAGTGTAAAATCCATGAGTTCCCCCTCCCAGTACTGGAGGATAGACAAGAAACTACAATTTAATTAACTAAATTTATGTTGATTTTTTGAAAAAAAATCAAATTGAAAAAACTGCAAGAGTAAGAAAAAGAGAGAATACCTGGACATATAAAATCATAAATGAAAGTGGAAACATAATGGATGGTTCAAGTTAAAAGAATTATGAAGCATTACTCTGAAGAAGTAAAAGTTGTATACAATTGGATAATTGAGAGGCTGTGAAAATATTTCCAGCAGTATATCACCTATAAAGAATAAATCACACCTCCACAGAAGAACTAGAACTCTTCAAATGAAGAGTTTGAGGTAGTAATTAGAAACATCCTAACAGAGAGAATTCCAGGACCAAGTGGCATTACAATTAAATTCTATTAAACATTCAAATAGCAGCTAATACCAAGACTTCTTTTTTTAAGAGAAAAAAAAGAAAAACATATAAGAAAGACAAAAAGCAAAAGAGACAAAAAATGACTAGAGTGAATACACAACAGTAACATTACAGGTTTACAAAACAGGATGATAGAAACTTGACAATGCTTGCAAGATTGCATATCATCTTCAAAATTAACAGATATAAACATGTAAAATTGATCTAATCATATGAGTATTAACTGTTCATTCTCAATATCTAATGCATTCAGCAATATACTCATTTTAGTTATCT
This sequence comes from Dasyprocta punctata, assembly GCA_004363535.1. Classification (NCBI taxonomy): domain Eukaryota; kingdom Metazoa; phylum Chordata; class Mammalia; order Rodentia; family Dasyproctidae; genus Dasyprocta; species Dasyprocta punctata. The sequence goes on from RJWM01016799.1 coordinate 8,897, forward strand.
TACATATACATATATACAGATCTATATCTTTCCCTTTTCCCTTCCCTCTTTCCCCCTTTTCCCTTCCCAATTACTTTTGCTCTTGGAACAGTTTTTACCCTTACATAGTATTAACTGTGGATTTTGGATCATATATACTTTTTCAGTTTCTTACACTAGGGAGACAATATGATATTTACACATGTGGGTTTGATTTGTCTCACTTATGAGTATGGTCTCAAGTCGTGTCCATTTACTTATAAAAGTCTCAATGCAGTCTTTCTCAATAGCTGAGTAGTACTCCATTGTATAAAAATGCCACATCTTTTTTATCCAGTCTTTGACTGATGGGCACTTGGGTTGTTTCCAAGATCTGGCTATTACAAATTGGGTTGCTATAAACATGGGTGCACAAATATCACTGTGGTACGATGTTTTCAATCCTGGGAAAATGCCCAGAAGTGAGATAGCTGGGTTGAATGGGATCGCTAATCCTAGCATCTTGAGGACTCTCCACACTGATTTCCACAGCGGTTGCACCAGTCTACACTCCCATCAACAGTGGAGAAGAGTTCCTTTTTCCCCACAGCCCCTCCAGCATTTGTTGTTACTTGATTTTTTAATCTTGGCCATTCTTTCTGGAGTGAGATGGAATCTCAGTGTTGTTTTAATTTGCATTCCCCGAATGACCATTGATGTTGAACATTTTTTCATATATTTATTTGCCATTTGTAATCCTGTCTCTGAGAAGTGTGTATTCATCTCAGGTGCTCATTTTTGGATTGGGTCCTTGAATTTTAGGGGCCTGATTTCTTTTAATTCTTTATATGTTTTAGATAGAAGTCCTTTGTCTGATGGACAATTGGCTAAGATATTTTCCCAGTTTGAGGGTTTTCTTTTCACTTTGTTGGAGATTTCCTTTGACATGCAAAAACTTTTTAGTAAGATGAGATCCCAGTTGTTGATTCAGGGAAGTATTTCCTGTGCAATTTGATTTTTGTGCATGAACTCTCTGCCTACTCCTATGTCATCAAGATTTTTTTCTAATGTGTCTTCTAGTAAGTTTAGTGTCTCTGTTTTAATATTCAGATCTTTGATCCATTTTGACTTAAAATAATTAGTACATGGTGATAGACATGGATCTAGTTTTAGTTTATGGCATAGAGAAAACCAGTTTTTCCATCACCATTTGTTAAAGAGGCTATCTTTCTTCCAATGTACATGTTTGGCACCTTTGTCAAAGATGAAGTTGCTAAGTGTGTTTGTAGTTGTGGCTGTATTTTTTAATCTATTCCATTGATCTTCAGGTCTGTTTTGATTCCAGTACCATGCTGATTTTATCACAGTAGCTTTGTAGTACAGTTTCAAGTCGGGGATTGTGATGCCTCCTGCCTTCCCTTTGTTGCCCAGAATTGCCTTTGCTATTCTAGGTCTTTTCTGGTTTCAGATGAATTTCAGTAATGCTTTCTCTAGTTCTTTGAGGTAGGCGAGTGGTATTTTGATTGGGATTGCATTAAATCTGTATAACAATTTGGGGAGAATAGCCATTTTCATGATGTTTGTTCTTCCTATCCATGAACAGGGAATATCTTTCCATTTTCTTAAATCTTCTTCGATTTCCTTCTTCAGAGTAATGTAATTTTCACTGTATGGATCTTTTACTTCCTTTGTTAAATTGATTTCTAAGTATTTCATTTTTTATGTTATAGTGAAGGGTGTGGTTTCCCTTATTTCTGTCTCAGTGACTTTTTTGTTTGTGTACAGGAATGCTATTGACTTTCAGTGTTCACCTTGTATCCAGTAGCATTACTGAATTTGGTTATTACATCTAGAAGTCTTCCAAAGAATTTTTGGGGGTCTTCCATGTAGAGTATCATCTGCAAATAATGTTAATTTTAATTCTTCTTTATCCTTATTCCCTTTATTTCTTTCCCTTGTCTAATTGCTCCGGTGAATATTTCCAGAACTATATTGAACAGGAGTGGTGATAATGGACATCCTTGTCTTGTTCCTGATTTTAAGTTGAAAGTTTTCAGGTTTTCTCTATTTAGTAAAATGTTGGCTGTTGGTTTATGATATATGGCTTTTATCAGTTTGAGGTAGTGATCATCTATACTCATCTTCCGTAGAGTTTTTATCATGAATGAGTGTTGGATTTTATTGAAAACTTTTTCTGCATCTATTGAGATGATCATGTGGTTCTTGTCCTTGGCCCTGTTGATATGGTGTATTGCATTTATTGATTTGCTTATGTTTGAACCAACCCTGCATTCCTGGAATGAATCCCACTTGATCATGGTGTATAATCTTCCTAATAACTTTCTGTATTCTATTCACCAGTATTTTATTGAGGATGTTTGTGTCTATGTTCATGAGGGAGACTGGCCTCTAATTTTCTTTTCTGGTTGTGTCTTTCTCTGGTTTTGGTATTAGGGTAATACTTGTTTCTAGGAATGAGTTAGGGAGACTTGCTTCCTTTTCAATTTCATTGAAGAGTTTAAGGAGTGTTGGCATTAAGTCTTCCCTAAATTTCTTGAAGAATTTGGCAGTGAATCAATCATGACCTGGGCTTTTCTTTGTTGGTAAGGTTTTAATTACATTTTCAATTTAATTAGCTGAAATTGGGTTATTCAGCAGGTTTACATTGTCTTGATTCAGCTTTGGTTATTCATATGTTTCTAGGAATCTGTCCATTTCTTCGGTGTTATCAAATCTATGTGAGTAAAAGTTTTCAAAGTAGGCGTTGATGATCTTCTGTATTTTCACAGGGTCTATAGTGATTTCACCCTTTTCATTTCTTATTGCATGCATCTGAGCTTTTTCTTTGCTCTTTTTGATAAGGTTGACTAGTGGTTTATCAATGTTATTTATTCTTTCAAAGAACCAATTCTTCGATTCATTAATTCTTTGTATTGATTTCTTAGTCTCAATTGCATTAATTTCTGCTCTAATCTTAATAATTTCCTCCCTTCTTTGGGCTTTGGACTTGACTTGCTCTTGTTTTTCTAGAAGTTTGAGGTGCAGTATTAGGATGTTTATGTGTGTTCTCTCCATTTTTCTGATGTGGGAGTTTGGTGCTATAAATTTCCCTCTGAGGACTGTTTTCATTGTGTCCCACAGGTTCTGGTAATTTGTATTTGCATTTTCATTCAATTGTAGATATTTTTTAATTTCTTCTCTAATTTCTTCTGTGGCCCATTGATTGTTTACTAGAGAATTGTTTAATTTTCATGTGTTTTTGGGTTTCTTGTGGGGTTCTTTGTCATTCATTTCAAATTTTGTTTCGCTCTGGTCAGTAATAAGCATGGAATTATTTAAGTTCCTTTGCATTTACTTAAGTATGTCCTGTGGACCAGAATATGATCTATTTTAGAGAATGACCCATGTGCAGCTGAGAAGAATGTGTATTTTGATGTTGATGGGTGGAGTACTTGGTACACATCTACTAGATCCATTTGTTCACAAGTTTGATTCAGTTCTGTTATTTCTTTGCTGTTTTTTTGTTTTTGTTCATCTGTCTCTCTGTCAGTGGGGTGTTAAGGTCCTTGTTACAATTGTATTATTGTTTATTTGGCTTTTCATGTCTGTTAAGAATTGTCTTACAGAGTTGTGTGCTCCCATATTCGGTACATATATATTTATGATTGTAATCTCTTCCTCTTGAAGTTTTCCCCTAACAAGTATGTAATGACCTTTTTTACCTCTTTTGATCATTCTTGGTTAGAAGTTCACATTGTCTGCAAACATAATGCCTACCCCTGCCTTTTCTCTGGGTTCCTGTTGCATGGAGTATTGTTTTCCATCCTTTGGTTTTAGTCTGTGAGTTTTCTTTTGAGTTAAATGTGTTACTTGTACACAGCATATTGTTGGATTTTGTTTCTTTCCCCACTATGCCAGTGTGTTTCTTTTTATTGGTGAGTAGAGACCATTTACATTGGTTGTTATAACTGATATGTACTGACTCATCCCTGTCATGATATCTTTCTGTTGTTGGTTTTCTATAATTTCTGCTTGTTTTCCCTGCTTCGTGGTTTCTTTTGTTGTTGTTCTTAAGATTGCAGTTGTTTTTGTCTCTTTCTAGAGTGTCTTTCAGTACTCTTCATAGTGTTGGCTTGGTGGCCATAAATTTCTTCAGTTGTGCTTTGCCATGAAAGTATCTTATTTCTCCATCAATTTTTAAATATAGTTTCACAGGATACATCAACCTGGGTTGTAATTTGTTTTCTTTTCAGGATTTGAAATACTTCACTCCAGGCTCTTCTTGACTTAAAGGTTTATGTTGAGAAGTCTGCCATTATTCTGATAGGCTTTCCTTCATAGGTGATCTGTTTCTTTTCCTCTGACAGATTTTAGTAATTTGTTCATGTGCTGTATTTCTGATACCTTAATTATTATATATCTGGGTGAAGATTTATTTTGGTTATGCTTAATTGGGGTTCTGTATGCCTCAGTTACCTGTATTTCAGATTCTCTTCCCATGTTTGGAAAGTTTTCTGCTATTATTTCTGTGAATAGTCTTCACAGGTCATTAGTATTGACCCCTGCTTTTTCAGTTATGCCTACTAATATTATTTTATTTCTCTAGGCATCGTCTTGCAGCTGTTGAATTGTTGTTTCTTGGCTCCTTACTCTTTTTAAGAGATCTTTTCTTTCATCACCATGAGCTCCCATGCTATCTTCAAGATCTGAGATTCTATCTTTAGCTTCATTCAAGCAGTTTTTCAAAGTTTCCATGGAATTTTTCATTTCCCACATTTCCCTTTGCATCTGTTTCATGCATTCTGTTTGTGTCTTATATTGTTCATTCAAAGTTTTGATCATTTTCTTAAAGTCTTCTTTTTTAATCTTGCTCTTCTTTAGATACACACAAAATTTCTTTGATAATGATTCTCATTTCATTTTTTAGCTTAGAGAATATATCTGATTTGAGTTTCTCTATAGCTTCATCAAGCTGTTTGTTTACTGAATTTTCTATCATTTCAGAAAGTTCAGTTGGGTGACTCCCAATGTCTACCATTTCAGTGTCTCTTGGGTTTGTTTTCAGTGGGCTGGGGGATTGAGACTGCCTCTTGGTCTTTTGTTTTGTCATTTTCTTCTAGAAATGTGTGTCTTTGTGTCCTGAGAGGCTGACTGGGCATTCCCTTGGTGGGTCATGCTGAGTCATGGGACCCGGTAGAGCTGGATATTGTGCGCAGCTAGTGAGGGTGCCCTCCTGGAGCGTGCTGGTAGAGCCTCTGCCCTACTGGGTGGGGGCCAAGGTCTACTTGTCCCAGGCATCTAGGCGGAGCGTACCCCGGAGTGTGGTGCCACCTGGACCTTGAGTCTGGCTGCAAGGAGTTCAGAGCCTCTGGTGTGCCAGACAAGCCTGGGTGAGTCCCAGGCCTACAGTGCTGCGGCTTTGCTCCTGGCTGGGGGGGTGCGTGACTTCTAGGACCCAGCACGCAGGCCGCTCCACTGAAGAATGGATCTTGAGCACACCCTGTGCTCTGATGGGGAGAGCCCAAGCTCTCCAAGGCCCTGTAGCTGTGCTGGCCAGTCCCTGATGAGCAGCTCTGGGGTCCTGGGTTGGGCTGGACTCAGTACCCCTGTGTCCTGCAAGGCTGGCCGGGCATCCCCCTGGTGGGTTGTGCTGAGTTGCGGGACCGGGTACAGCTGGATCCTGTGCACGGCTAGTGAGAGCAGCCTCCCAGGGCATGCAGATGGATCTTCTGCCTTACTGGGTAGGGCCCAAGGCCTCCCAGTCCCAGGCAGCTAGGTGGAGGGTACCCCGGAGTGTGGCGCCACCCGGACCCTGTGTCTGGCAGCAAGGAGTTCAGAGCCTCTGGTGTATATATAGACTGTTTTAAAATACCCTTTCAATACATTTTTGTGTCTTACTTTAAGACCTGAATAGAGGGGCTTATAGTGTAGTGTCTCATGAAATTTACCATGGTTGATTTTCTGTTTATGTTAGTAACATACAAATAAGGAACTTAGAAAAATTACATGTGATTATTGAGGACAAAGAGACACTTTGACATACATGGACAGTGAAATTTTTATCACAGTTCCACTCATTAGTATCCTTCACTCATTGCCTGATAGTTTGTTATCTTTGTGTGTTTCTTTTATGAAAAAAAACAGATAAACTCTGTTGCAAGTTTCATATTGTGCATGATGTAGTACTATTCATTGTGGACACCAAGCTATAAGATGTGTGTGTTGTAGTTCTTCATCTTGTGCCTGAAGGTTTGAAATCCAATTCTCCACTTTTTACCTTTTATCTGGCCCCTGTATTCACCTATCTGTTTCTGTTTCCATGTGTTTGCATTTTTAAAAAAGTTCTGCTTTTAGCTATCATCATACAGTGTTGGTTTTTCTGTGTCTGGTATGTTTCATTTAACATCCTCAAGGTTCACACATGTTGTCTCAAATGACAGAAATAGCTTCTGTTTAGTTCCATATTATATATATATATACATATATATATATATGTATATATATGTATATATGACATACATATGTACACATATATGTCTAAGTATTCTTTATAAATTATTAATTCATGGGGAACAGCAATGCAAATTTCAAAGGTGAGTTGTGGGTTCCAACTCACTTCTCGCTGTACTCTGAGCTTACTCAGTTGGTCCAGCTCCACTTGTGAGGAATGATGTGTGTGTCCCCCATCTGTCGCCGTGTCCCCGCCCCATCACTCACTAACCTGAAACAGACCAATGGGGTTCAGGCAGGGTGGCCCAGTTCAGCTTCCTGGGGGGCCCTGGGAGAGGATGCGCCATCCCCCAGCAGACTCAGGGCTTGACACAGGACTCACGGTGGCAGGGACATCTCCACCACGGGTCAGGGTGTGGCGGGGGTGCCATGGGCTGAGCTGCAGTAGGTTCCGGGGTCCTGAGAGCACTGTGACTTTTACCAGGGACCTGCCCAGCTCCATGGCCTCCCTGGAGGGAGCCAGGACTCTACACAGCTTTAGGAGTTGAAGCAGGTTGCAGTTGGCTTCACACTGAAAATTCACAGGGAAATGTTTAATGCAAAACTAGGCTATGAGCTGCACAGGACTGCTAACCTGAGGGTAGTATTTAGTCCACACTCTTGGAGGATTCTGCATAGCTGTCCGCCTTTACTGCGCACTTCCTCCTCTCACAGAACCCTCGCTCTAACCTGACCTCGGGACACCACCCCCTTCTCTTCCACTCCATTCTCAGCTCCTTTGGCTGGTTTGGTTTAATGTGTTATTTCTACACATTGCAGTTTGCAGAGATCCTCTCTACATGGTTCTCTCCTCTGTTCATATTTCTTTTGTTCATTTACTCTTGTGACACCATCTACTTCCTAAGTTGTTGGGTTTGAGATTCAAATACTGAACCTCTAGATCACAACTCTTACCTGAACTCTGAACCAGCAAGCTGTTGTCAGATTCATTCATTTATTTTTGTCCTGCAAATTTATTGTACAATTTATAAACCAATTCTTAACAACAACAACAAAAAAAGACAAATAAACCGTTCAGCACACTGTTCTCTGAATGGACTCCAGAGACCCAGGAACTGCCGCTGCTCACCTCCCTGTCCTACCTCAAAAGTGCTCATTAAACCAAAAGAAAGGGCTTACAATGGTTACACAGAATGTAATTGAAATTTTGGGGGCTCTTGGGGGGGTACAAAGGGTTGACACCAGGGCCTTTTCATTGGTCTGTATTCCCAGGAATTTTTAATTTTTGTATCGAGACAGGGTTCTGCTGTGAGATTAATGTCCAAACTGGGTTCACTGTGGCAGTCCTCCTGCTTCAGCCTCCCAGGGTGCTGTGATTAGATTCATACACCACCATGCATAACTGAGGTTTTGTTTTGTTTTTCTATGAATTGTAGGTTTTATTAATATGTTCAGGTAAAATGTTAAGCATGACAGGTCCAAAAGGAACTCATGCTCACACGGCTCCCTCCACACAGTCATGAGTGATGACCCAGCTGTGGGGTTGGTTTCCTGTAGCAAAGCCAAAGGTTTCATTTTCATCCCCAGCACAGTTATTGTGAAAGTAGGACAGACTCTTGCAGATGATTTATTTCCATCTTACACACCAAACACAGGCTACTTAATATATCAACTGGTGTGTTCCCCTTCAGAAGATATTCCCTAAGGGACAGAAGCTAAATCTCAAATCATAGATTCTCCACCAGGCCCATCACACAGGGTGTCTGTGAGCCTTTCCTGTCAGCAGTGTTGCAAAAAAACATTCAATCAACACTTAAGGCAGAGCATCATGAATCCACATTCATACCAAGGAACCTTCGTACCCTTGTTCTTCACTGAGCCCCTGCTTCTTGTGGGGACCATCCATGTACAGAGGACAGCAATTGGGCCATACCTGAGTACACATCTTCTAGGCTGTGCACATATTTGTCAGCAGTTCTGCAGTGTCTGAAAACCTGCAGGGATTTCCAAAGAACAGCTAGAGGCTGGAGCTGGCCCTGCGGTGATGTCATCTCCAGGGTTCACCTGCCTGCTCTGGACATTCAGTGACTTTAGCATTCCTTGCTTAGAGTCATGGTGGTTGAGCTTACCTGTCAAAGTAATCATCTTGGGAGTTGCCTAGGTGCTTAGTAAAGCACATTTCTGGGGCTCTCTGCAGAGGTCATGGAGCTGTGACCTTGAGGACTATATGTAGAGCCTGATTCTTCCTCCCTGGTAGAGAACCAGAAATAATCAAATCATATTTGAATTTGTTTATATGAAATCACTTGAGCCATATTAATTCAAGCTGTTGAATTCTAACTGCAGAGAAGTCTGAAGCTAATCCCATGATTGGGAAAGTTTGACTTCTCTTTTCCATTAGTAAGAATTTTTCAAATTTAATTTCTCAAAGTAGAAATTAATTTACAAGACGAACTATTATAACTAACAGCTTTGTAAAATGCGCTGTTCACAATCAGCCTTTGTGTTCTTCTACATGTAATTATGGATTTCAATAACAATTTTAAAAGTTTACATACTTTAGTCCTCATAATCGATAGGCTTATTTTAATTACTGCATTTTCATTATTTAAAATTACTGATTATTTTAGATTACATAATGTAACACCACAGAGCATAGATGTACATTCAGTGTTGATGTACTCACTTTACTATATCCAAACCTTCCAAATGTTTGTACTATTTCAACTGCTGTCTTCCGTAAATGCGTCTCTAATTTCAACATAGAAAGATCCAATTACTTCAACCAATATCTGCTTTGCTTCTTTCACAATTGGTTTACTTTATTTTTTGGTGGAGACATGAGGTAGGGGACCCAAAATAAAACATAATTAAAGTAGTATGAGTGCAAGTAAATGTTGTGTTCCCAATTATAATGAACGTTTTTATTTATTTATTTCCACACTCTGGGTTGAACTACCAGGAGATTCACACATTCTCAGTCCTTTTATTTATTATATCAAAATATAGTTTCCTAAGTGGGCAAGTTTCCCACAGTAGTTGAAGGGTTGCTACTACTAGCTCAGTCTTCCACAAGGCTGGGATTAAATGTATCTACCCAGCTGGGAAAGCATTCAATACTTTAACAGCAAATATTCTATTGGCTATGGATTTAACATACACTTTGTCATTGCTATTGGAAATGTTACAATTATTTCTACCTTTAAAGGTTTCATTTAAAAATTATCTACACTTGGCTGTTTTTGTTTTGTTTTGTTTTGTTTCATTTTGTTTTTGGTACCAGGGATCAAACTCACAACCTTGCGCCTGCCAGGCAGGCGCTTAGGCCACTGAGCTAAATCCCTGGCCCTCTACACTTTGTTTTGATGAAACTTTTGATGCATTTGTGTTCATATTAACATGACATTTAATTTCATCTCTTCGTATTGTAATTACTATTGAAAAAATTCTCTTTTTTAATGACATGTGATTGTTTTGAATGATACCATCTTGGTTTTGATGTACTGCAAGCTTTTTATACAACCTGCCTTTTTGTATGTTATATTATTTTTATATGTTAAATGTTTTTATCCATACTCATGAACAAGAGTCACCTGAAAGTTGAAATTATCATATTGCCAACAATCACTTTCTATTAAATTTGTCACAAATTCCCAGAAACATAGTATGGGAACCAAAGGATTTTCATTTGAGTTCTGTGCTTCAAGGTCCCACACTGGGTTCCCTGCGTCAAATCCAAGGTGCCTGAGGGACCCACCTCCTACTGGAGCCTCTCAGGAGAATCTGTTCCATGTCTTCTCCAGCTTCTCTGCTCCTGGGCCCCTTCACTGCAAGCCACGTTTGCTCACAGCCAGCTTGTGTCGCATGTCTCCAGCCAGTCTTCCTCATAGTCCATATTCCCCCCATCTCTGTCTTTCTCTGTCTCTCTCACATACACACAGAGAGCTGACAAATTATCTCCATTTTAAATTATTGTTTCGTTTATGTAAAGACAATAAAATAATAAAAATATTTCATGGTGGCTGACATTCCTCAAGGTTTATTTGCAGTAGCCACTTGTGCTGGCAATGAGTGTAAGGCTAAATCTCCAGGACAGCACAGGACCCTGGAGCTGGTGCATGGAGTCATAATCAGAATGCATTCCTTCCCTTATAGGTGACTAAATGATCTCTTGTGACATTAGTGAAATTAAGCAGCCCGATTCAAGTAACAACTTAATTCCAGTTTTCCAGATTTGGGGACTTAAGAATGACAGGCTGTGTTCTGGTTCATGGAAAGTTTCAGGGGTTAGGATGGTAGAGACTGAAACAAATAATCAGCATCAGTGAATAAGAGAAAGTGTCCCTTGTACGTTCATACCATGATTTCTGGTGTGTAAACCCTGGGACAGTAGATACGTTTTGTCACACACTTACATGAACCATGTAGGACAAAAGCCAGTAGGAAAACAGCAGGTTCTCTTGACAGGAAAAGTTGACTCTCCAGCTTCTACTGAAACCCCAGCTCTTCATAAATATGCTCAGGAGATTCTGTGGAGGGTCTGAGGTCACTGCTTGGTAAGTAAATGACCACCTGTGAAGAAATCAGGAGAGCAGATACTTCCTGTCAGAGAATTAGGAGACAAAGAGCCACCAGGCTTTGGCACTTCCTCTGTGCTGTCACTGGCCAAAGTCTTTCATCATCCTGGTGCCTGGAAGTCACTTCCCATCCTCGCCCTAGCACTGCTTTCCCTGGGTCCTCACCTATGCCAGGAGAATCCAGGGACCAGAAGCAAACTGCTCACTTCAGGGCCTGGGCCAGTTCCTGCCCATTTTCACTGGTTCTCCTTCACAGTAAATGGATTCATATATCTCAAAGCATTTTCTCATTTTTCCCTGCCTCGTTTACTCCAGGAGGGGAAGTGAGGACATGGACACAGGGAGAAAAGCAGGGAGGAGAATAACTCCACAGCACTTGCCTTGTTGACAGCGCAGGCCACCTTGCACCCAAATATAGAGAGAGACAAAGCCATGCAGGCTTCCAGCACAAGGAGGAGGAATGTGCCAACAAAAAAACCCTGCAGAAAAAAGATATAAAAATTTCACCAAAAGGAAGGCAGCACTCACTGCTCATTGAGTACACAAGGCAGGCAGTGGAGGGGGAAAGTCATGGAATGGGGGAGTGTGCTGAATGCTGCATCTATCACTGGTCACTCTCCTTGTGATTCTCCTGCTCTCCTCTTTACAGTGATCAGTGAGCACTTTGCAAAGTAACACTCACTAGTTAACTCCCGAAGATAGGATTATTTTGCTCTTCTACACATTGTCTCCAGCCTCTAAGGTAGGATGAGGATTGGCCCAGCAAAGAGAACTTACATCTCTGTAGATTCTCAGTCTCCCTTGTCTTTGAATCTTCTGGATTCCCTAACACAACAAGGCCAGGCGCTGCTCCTGAGGGTCTCCCTCACTCAGCACTCAGCACAGACCGCATAGCCCCAGGAGGAACACCCCCTCTCCAGCCAGCCCCTTTGTGAGCTCAGGGTTTCTGCAGACCACAGAGTTCCAGAAGCTGCTGGTTTGCCTGTTTCTCTTTCACAAGACAGATTCACAAAATGAGTGCTGTTGGGAGAACATTAATTTTTGCAGATGTTTCTATTCAATAACTGCACAACAGCACTCACAGAGTGGAAGAGGTCTTGAAAACACACCTCTCAGATCAGTGCTCCTGGTAAGGTGCAAGATACCCTGACCTGTAATTTCTGAAGATCCTTCAGCATCCAAGAGAAATGACTCCTAATCAAATTCATGGTGGGAATTCACAGTGACCGTCAAAGATGGTAAACCCATTTGCAAGATCCTATCACTAGAAGAAGAAATACTTACAGTACAAATAATGTATCCAGAGTAGTAATCATTAACACATGACATATAGTTACATGGGCTCCTTAATATGATGTCAAAAAGTAGTGCACAAGCTCCAAACCCTGCTACAGTAGAACCCAAGGTATTCATTACCAGGCTTCCTAGCATCTGAAAATGATGTCAGAGAAATAGTATAAGAAAAGTATAATTTCATGGTCTTCCTGTGTTTGAGTGGTCAGAAAATGACATTCATCTAAGCTGATTTGAGTCTGGAAATCTCCTTGGGGAGATCCCCTGCTCAAAAGATGAAGGAGGACCCAGGAGCTGTTAGCAGAAAGGTTTACTCCCCTGCCTCCAAAGCAAGAGCACATTTGACATGGAGAATCACAGAGCACTCAAGCACACAGGTGTTCTCTCTTATGTGTCAGAATAACTCTACAATCTTTCCCTGAGTGGCCAGCAAGAGTCCCACCCCTTACACAAGTGACTGGGGAAGCCCTCTTCTGTTTAAGTGCACCAAGCCTCCACAGTGAGACACTTACCAGGCCCTTGGTGGTTTTAGTTCCAGCAGCAATGGACAGCGCTCCAGAGATGAAGAACTGATCAAAGAGAGAATTCACTCAGAGCTGGCCTTTGCCTCTGGTCCTTACACAATTCCCAAGTTCCCTTCACTTTCCTTCCAAGATCATCCACCCAAATTGTCAGTCCACACTCAGGACCTGGAGAGAACTGCACGGGCTTCCCAGGAAGGGGATGAAGGTATTTGCAGACAGCTTAGTTGGAGGCAGAAGACCCATTACTGATACTCACAGGGAAAGGTGCCCATAGATGGTAGTGAATTCTAATCACAGGAGGAAACCACCATTCAATGCAAATAAAAGTGGCCTGTGTCACCCCAAGGCACAGAATTGCCAACCCAATGAGAATCTGGGTCACCTGGAAGATAAGAACTTCCCCTGAGGAGATGTAGCTTCTAAGAGGAAAGAAATTTCCCAACTCCTTAACCCATTTATTTAACACACCTTCAAAACTCTGAATGGGGAAAGATGCCAAGGATAGGTCTGTATATCAAGGTTGTTCTAAATCAAAATATTTCATAATGTAAAATACAAGTCTGTTGCTAGCTTTAAAAGTAAGTGTTCTTACACCCTATACTTCAATAAAGACAATGAGGTTTCTTCTGATTCCTGATAGAACCATTCCACTCATCCATGTACTGAGGTCCTCAGTTTAACTCAGAACAGAATTTAATAATTTGGTTAACTGGAGACCCTGGTGTTCTGGTCATTCCAGGCCTGTGCCCCAAGTCTGTGCTGTCACCTTAGTCCCACTCACCCCGAGGGCCTGGGGCTGTCCCTTCAGGAAGGGCAGCAGAGTCTTCTGCAGCTGGCCTGGGTGAAGTATGTTCTCACTCCTCGGAGAGCTGATGGTCATTCCCTGGGCCATGTCTGCCCCTTCTGTCCAGTGATTGCTGTAGAGAAAAAAAAGAGAGCCTTGCTCAGTATAGATCCATTTTCAAATGTCCTCCACAGTCAGAGTCATCACCTCAATATAGGGGAGATATGGGCACTGGTATTGGATCATATTTAACATCTCCCTGTTTGCACTGAGTGGGGGAAATTTGTCCTTTATTTTTATTCCCACATCTTCCTCAGTGTCACTGCAAATGTAACTTGGATTTCTTTATGTCATGTCATCAGTGTGCACACACAAAGTTACTGATCCTGAGTCAAACAGTCTCCCCCTTATAAGACATGGAGGTTTCCCTTTAGGATCCAGGAGAAGAGAAAAAAGCTCACATGCCGCAAGTTGTCAGGCCAGGTGTTTTACATTTCTCAGTTTCGTCCAGCTCGTTTTATTGATCCACTCATAGAGTAGATTCCCATGTCCCCTTAGCTGGTGGCCTTTCTGGACACAAAGCAAGGGCTGAGAGGCAGACAGCTCTTCCTACTTTTGTATCTTTCCAGAGAGCAGGCAGGAATTAGAATCCTTTTTGTTCCGTGGACCCTGACTCCCAGTCTTCTATGTGAGTGTCCTTCTCAGAGGTTGATTATATAATACACACTTTGCAGGAGTCCTGTGTCATGCCCTCATTTCCTGTGATTTATCTCATTCCATTTGCCCGATGAGTATCAGGAAGGCTTAAGCTTTGCACTGTATATCTAACTTCCTAATCTCTCTCCTCTCTCACAAGCTGTGGCAAGAATTCGGCCTAGGCATCCACCCACAAGATCTGTGTAGAGTTACGCAGCCATGCAAAAGAAATATTTCACTAAACAGAAATCAGATATTTCTTTAGTTAGGACTTTGAACTCTTTGGTGAAAAGGAAATGAATGGGCCCATGAGTGAGAAGGAGATGTGCTGAACTGTCACAGTCACCACTGTTACTTTGTAAAGAGCAGAGATAAAGGATTATCTGCATCAGCATCGTGTGTACTATTAGCCCATCACACAACCCCATCTGCAGAAACACAGGGCAGACAGCTCCCTATAGAGTGACACATCCTTCTCTTGGTAGAGCAGGATACTCTGTCTTGTGGAGCAAAACCTAGGAGCAAGGAGCATTCAGTTCCCACTCTGTGGTGTCTGGTGACAAGCAGATCACATGTTGGGGTGGAAGAACTTCTTGGGAAAGGTTCCTGAATGCACTGTAGAGCAATGACCATCCTTGAATAAGGGCACATGTAAGTAACACTGAGTGTGGTTTTGGGACAGAGCTGTGTATATCTGCTCTATTTTTACATTCATGAACTTTCAAGTGAAGCCTAAGAGGCTTTGTCTAGCCTATGCCAAAACCTGAGGCTCACACAATTCTCCCAGTAGAAGAAATGTAGGAGCACAGAAATCAGTAAGGTGTTATTTATACCAATACCTGAATAAGAAGGTTGTTATTCCATATGTCATTATTTTTTTTAACAATTTACTTGACTTTCTGGTTGTGGGTACAAAGTTGCAAACTCTCAGAAAAATGGAAAACACAAATTCTAGTTGGAAGTGATCTAAGGCATACCATACTCTTGACAGGTGCAAAAAAACTGTAAAAATCATACTTTTTCTAAATATGCAAACAGTGATGATTAGAGAGGCCTCAAGAGCATGAAGGTCAATTCCCTTTGCCTCGCTGTACCCCATTCATTCATATATATATATATATATATATATATATATAGAGAGAGAGAGAGAGAGAGAGAGAGAGAATAAAAACAAACAAAATAAAACAGAACAAAGCCAATGTCAACAAACCAATGTAAGTGACACAGGAATTCAAATCAATATGAAATCAACAATGGTTACCATAATGCCTCTTGCTGTCTTCAAAACAGCTGTAGATACCTTCACACATAGCAGAAATTAAAAAAAGAGCAGAGTAGAACCCGTAAAAACAAAGCAATGAATGCAATAAAGGATTTCAAAACAAGACAGCAGTAATTCCAAAATGACCAACATAATATATCTTGCTATCTTTGAAGTAGCTGTCCATGCCATTATATATAACAAATCGAATGAAACAAAACAGAATGAAACACAACCCAACAAAACAATGAAAATTATATAGGAGTTCAAAGCAAGATGATAGGGAGTAAACAATGGCTACCACCTTCAGAAGGTGATTCACCCATAGGTGCCACACTCCATACCATGATCCTCTGAATAGATGAGCAGACCACCAGCCATAGACCTGCAAAGTCAGTGAAACACCAAACAGCGCAAGCATCAAATTGCATTTCACCTCAATAGCTATTGTCACAGCCTGTGTTTCTCCAGATCAGCAGGTTGCTTACGAGGGGTGGTGGCTTTTCTTGTTTCCCAGCCCATGCGCCAGAAGGGACTGAAGTCTGGCTGTTCCCCAGAAATGGTGGACCATGCATGGCACTGGTTCACAGAGGGGTCATGTTTCCATTGATTTCTTGTTATCGTCTCCTGCAGTCCATAAATGGCACTGACCAGGATATATTTTTTAATCAATGTATGTTCTTTATTGCAAAGTAGAGGGTGATCTTGATCTGATATTTCCCTAAAATTTCTGTTTTGAAGGATGTTCTAGCATTGAGAAGTCATCTCGGATCAGGGATGGTGCTTGTAAATCAGGCATCAGTAGAAGAACATTGTACTTATGGATATTTATTTTATGAAAAATGGATGACATCTTGTCCAAAGGACATGGTGTTTATGCTTTGGATGTGAGTTAATGATGAGAAACTAGGCAGTAAAATATTTTAAAAAGTATATTTTGTGTGTGTGTGTGTGTTTGTAAGTATTTAGTGTGATGGAAATTCAGCGTTATTCAAACAAAGCAAAGTCTGAGAGTAACAACTTTTTTGTTAAGCTAACTGTAAGGTGAAGGTGTACAAAGCAAAAAAAAAAAGACATTTGTGTAGTTCAGTACGGACAGCTTTTGCAGAAGGAAATGATGCAGTTTTGTAGACAGGAGGACAACAATCTTATTTTAGTATATTTTCTGAATGAATTTGATTCTATTCTCATTCATACTTTGATAAAATTGTTATCATGAACTGCAGGAGTGAAACAGGGTTGAATTAACATGGCTGCTTGAAAGTTCCTATAAATTAACTCCCCAAAAAAATCGTTCCTGAAACTGGGCATGGTAGCACATGCCTTTAATCGCAGCACTCAGGAGGCTCAGGCAGGAGGATCTGTGTGAGTTTGAGAACAGCCTGAGCTACAAAGTGAGTTCAAGGCCAGCCTAAACTACATTGTGAGACCCTGTCTCAAGAAGTAGGGCTGGGGAATTAGCTCAGTGGCATAAACACATGCCTGGCAAGCATGAGGTTCTGAGTTCCATCCCCAGTACCAAAAAAAAAAAAAAAATTAAATTAGATTAAATTAAATTAAATTTTAAAAATTAAAAAAATAATTTCTGACAAACTAGTAAAAATTACAAAAAATAATAACAAAAAAATAGAGCTTGAGTTGCAGCTCAGTGTGAAATGCATGGGTTTAACCTCCCAGTGCTGGGAAAAGAAAACATAATTCTGGTAATAAAATTTATATTAAGTTTTGGAAAAGAAAATTGAAAACTCTCAGAATAAGAGAAAGAGAGAATACTTAAATAAAATCATGAGTGAAAGTAGAAATCTAATCGATGCAAGTTAACAGAATTATGATACTTTATTCTGAACGAGTATAAGTTGACAACGATTCAATAATCAAGAGGTATGGAAAAATTCCTAGTAACACATTACCTCCAAACAATCACAGGTATATAGAAAGAAGTAGATCTCTCCAAAGGAAAAATGTGAAGTAGTAATTAGAAACCTGCTAACAGAGAGAAATCCAGGACCAAATGGCATTACCTTTGAATTCCATTAAACATTCAAACAGCAGCTAATGCCAATTCTTAAACACTTCCAAAAATTGCAAGCAGGAAGAACCCACATACACACATTTTATGAAGCCAAACTTACACTCAAGGACTTCAGAAGAAAAATAAAACTAAGATGAAGTCTCTAATGAATACATAAAATAGACGCTGTCAGTCAAGCAGAGGAAAACCAGATTCAATGGTTTACAAATATTGTAGATCCTGAAACATTGGATTTGTCTCTTGTATACAAGCATGGTTATTATGAAAAAGAGAAAACACGTATTGGTGAGAATGTGGATTAAGGGAACCTCTACCCTGTTAGTGGGCTTGTAGATTGGTGTAATTGTTGGGCCAAACTAAATAGAAGGCACCACATATACCCGAAATGAAAAGTATTACATGACACAGCAACCTCTCTCCAGGGCATATGCCTTTGAAAAGTGAATTCTTCATTCCATACAGATATTTTCACTCCCATGTTCATTGCAGTGCTACTCACAATAGCTGAGATCTCAGAACAAAATGTCTATCAGAAGATGAATGGATAAGTTGTGGGAAATGTACACACACACACTCATGCATATACATAAAAATACACACGTACATACTGTATTACATTTCATTGTATCGTATATTAATGCATACAAAGTAATAATAATTTCACAATATAAATTGAAATGTTATTCACCTTTAATAAAGAAGCAGATCATGCCATTTGTGGTAAAAGGGATGAAATCAGAGAACATTATTTAGGTGAAATAAAAGACAGAAAGCAAAAAACTAGTTCATGATCCATATAATTCACATTTATGTGGAATAAAAAGAACTGATCCATGAGTAGATTGAAATAGAAAGTAACATGCTAATCACAAATGTGGGTTGGATGGAGGGATAGATGAGGTTCAAAGGTACACAGTGGCACTGAGGTAGAACAGAGGGTGTATACATGTGATATAATGCACAGAAGAAAGCTGTAGATAACAATAGAGAACTCTATGCTGGAAATTTCTATGAGATTAGATTTCAGGTACTCTTGAAACAGAAAAGAGGAAATAGAAAGAATTCAAAGCAAAAGAAAAACATGAAATGAAAAGTAACTATATTTGATGATGTATATCTTCATGTTCTGCAATATATTCATCAGCTTGTAATGCATACATATTTCCAAAATATCATGATGAATACCTCAAATACATAGAAAGCTAAGAAAATGGTATAAAATGGTACTTGTCTGTATCATATTTTATTACTTTTATTAAATAAAAACCTTGCATTGATTCTTGAAGACCCCATGGAAGGCATTTTTCACCTCTTTGTTCCTAAAGCTGTACACCAAGGGGTTCAGCATGGGGATCACTAGGGTGTAAAACACAGAGGCGATTTTATCAGTCTCAAAGGAATGAGCAGATTCAGGCTGCACGTACACAAAGAGGAGAGACCCATAGAAGACCACCACCACTGTCAGATGGGAACCACACGTAGAGAAAGCTTTCTTCCTTCCCTCTGCAGAATTCATCTGACATATGGCTAAGACAATCAGCACATAGAATAAGAAAACAACCAGGAGAGAGGAAATCAAGTTGAATTCTGAAAAGAATATGATCAACAACTGTATTTCCTCTGAATTGGTGCAGCTCATAAGTAACAAAGGGAAACCATCACAATAGAAATAACTGATGATGATACAGCCACAGAAGTGCGGTGTAAATATCTTAGTGGTGAACATCAGAGACAGAAAGATACCGCAGAGGTGTGGAGTATACACCAGCACATGACAGCATCTCTGGGACATGATGACGTAGGGCAGAGAGTGGCAGATGCCCACATAGCGGTCATAGG
Source organism: Dasyprocta punctata (assembly GCA_004363535.1). Classification (NCBI taxonomy): domain Eukaryota; kingdom Metazoa; phylum Chordata; class Mammalia; order Rodentia; family Dasyproctidae; genus Dasyprocta; species Dasyprocta punctata. The sequence continues at coordinate 28,311 of RJWM01016799.1, forward strand.
CCATGGCTGACAAGACGAAGAACCCACTGGTGATGAATATAAGGAAAAAGCCCAATTATTTGCACATTCATAATAGGAAATGATATTCTGATCCACCACAAAATTAACCAGCATCTTAGGGCAAATGACAGTGTAATTGTCAAGATCCGTGAAAGCCAGATGTCTGATAAAAAGTCCATAGGTGTGTAGAGACAGGAGTCCAGCTTGGTCAGAACAGTTATGCCCAGATCACCCACCACTGTGATTCCATCGATGCAGAGGAGGACACCAGATGGAGGGAACTGCAGCCAGGCAGCCTTGTGAGTCCTGGCAGGATGAAGCGAGGCAGTGACTTTAGGCTCTGCTGGCCTATGAATCCTGTTACATTTTCTTTGGAAAAATGAAGCAAAGGTGTTATTATAAACTTTCATAATTATTTTTTAAATTTCATTTTAGAGATAGGTAAAATTCAACAAAACAAAACAGAGCAAAGCCATCAAAATAGTGCAACAAAATTGGTACAGAACTTCAAAGCAGGATACTAGCAAAACAACAATAGCTACCATTGTATCTCTTGCTATCTTCACAAAAGTTGTCTATTCCATCAGGTATAGCGAAATCAAACAAAAAACAAGACAGAATAAAACCAATCAAAACAGAATATTGAATAAAACAGTTAATCAGAACAAAGCAAAACAGTGAGAATGATATTGGACTTCAAAGACAAGACAGAAGGCAATCCCCCATATTTGCTATATTGCATACTGTCATCCTCCCAAGAGATCCTCACACCACTGGCCCAAGGCCTGAAAAATCAAACAAACAATACAAGCATTTATTTACTTTATGTACCTTAGTTGCTATCAGTTTAGCCTGTCCTCTGAACCAGCTGGTTGCTTATGGGGTCTGTGGGGTTGGGGACACGATATTTGATTCTCACCCCACATTCCAGTAGGCTCACGGGTGGCACTATCTGACTTTTGTCTCCCTGGAATCAGTGCAGCTTGAAAGGGCTTACCAGAAACCTGGCTAGTTGATTTCTTGGTGGTTTCTCCCAGTCCCAGGGTGGCTGATTCTCGGGAAGTGCTGGCTTTTCCCTCCCTGGAATCCATGTAGCTTGTGGGCTTACTCAAAAGGCTGGAGGTCTTCATGATCATTATCAAAAATTTACTACAATGTTTATAACTGAATGAAAAACATTCTTCATAATAAGACACTTAGAAATAACTTCCACATTGGATTTTGAAAATAAAATGAAAGACAGAATATTTCACTTCCCCAAAAAAGAAATATTGTTATAAGTAACATACTGTGGTACATTGCAGATTGAACTCTAAATAGTAAGCATCCAAAATATTTGTAGCATATCCATTTATAAAAATACCATGTGATTATTAATACAGAATGTTAAATGATTTCATCTTCAGAAAGGTTTCACAGGGTTTCTTTTGTACCCTCAATGTTTGTCTGAGATTTCTTGTGTAATTTTGATATTGGTAATAGTAAAGGACATTTTAAAAACCCATAGCCTGACACTGTGTGGAGGACAGGACAGGCAGGCCCTGCCCATTTACACTCAGCTTTCCTTGACATCCCCCCCCACACACACACGCTGCTTCCACTTGTTAGTTAGACACATTTCAGGCAGAAAGTGTATCCTGTCATGCTAAACTGTTTCAAGGGCTTATCACCCAAGGACAGATTGGCTCAGTTACAGACAATGATTGAATCTATTTGCTCACCCAGACCCCTGACCTTCCTGATGTGTGAATAGAAACCCCCTTTAGCCCAGAACAAGTCTGTGTGACAACATATGACCCACTCTGTATAACCAAGTATAAACTAGCTTGCCATCAGCCTTCAGTCCTTCCTGCTTGAAATTTATGTAAGGGTCTGTTTAACCCCAAGGCAGGGTTGGTGATTTGCAACTCAGTTTCCCCAAGCCTGCTGGTGTAAATAAAGCTGATGTATTCAAAGTGCCTTGGTACTGCATGTATTCCATCTGGCTTGGTCCTTCTTTTCAGGAACAGTAAAGACACAGGCAACCATAACATAAATCTAATGAATCAAGCTTCAGTGTCACTTAATTGCTTATCCAAGTCTTGAAAAGCCTTAGTGTGGAGGACATTATACGTTTGTTCAAAGTTCTAAATAAGACATATATTTTAACTGTTGTCATTAATTCTAGTATCTTTCAGTGGATACAGGGGCTCATTGGTACATCTGTAACTAGATGCAGGGTTCAGTGAAGAATGGATAGATTGGATGACATTTATGCTTAATATAATGCAGAGTCAATGGCATTTATCTTTGAATAATAGTATTTATTTTGTTCCAGAAATATCTCTAAGAACTCTACTTCTACAAAATATGCTGAATTGTTTGAAATTTTATAAATTAAAGTATTTTATTCAAATGATTCATGATGAATTTATCAGGAATTGAGATTTTGAAATACTCTTACCTCTCTGTATAAATATTCCCATTAACATTTCAACTTGCACAAGTGATTTTCTTTCAATTTCTTTCTTTCTCATTTTTGTTAAAGAAAAGTTCTTCTTAACATCAGCTTCTAGGCAACCATTTGTTGAGTTTGGATCTATCGTTGATGAATAATATGGGTAGTTTGAAATTTTCATTATTTAGTTTTTTTTTACATTTTCTCTCTACTATGACATGGTAGACATGATTGGGTCTTGAAGAATTGAAAAAAATACTGATCAAACATTTATTACATCATACGTTTCTGACAATTTGTTTCTGTCTTAATAGAGTACAACTCCATGGTTTCAAATATTTCAGTGATAAAGACTCTTTCCTCTCCTTCCTCATCAAATCAGTTTCCATGTCATGATTGATCATTGATTAAATGCCAGTGTTAGCTTGCACATATTCTGAGGAGAAACCCCTGGGCACCCACCACAGGGTAGAGTCCTGCAGTTTGAAGCCCGTTGAGCTGCTTTGTGTGGTAGACAACACTTCCAGGACATTGATATTTTGTGTTTTACTCGTTTTTCCTTTCTAACCCAGGAAATGGGCAGAGGAGAAGAGAGCAGAACTGATGAGTGCCGGTGGAACTCCTTCCCTTTTCTTACATGAAACTGATGCTTCTGCATTGAAGCCAGTTGTCCCTTTTGGTTCATTCTTCTCTCAAAAATTAAACTCTTTTGAAAAATTTAACTTAATTTTACAGGTTTTCAGGAGCGACTATCATTGAGTTTTGCTATAGAATTGGAAACACACTAAACTGAGGAAAGGAATTCAGAGTTCTTAACTAACTTATGATTTGAAATCTTCAAACCATTCTTATGATTTTTTTCTAATATGTTTTCAATGTCAATTATTCCCTCCTGTGAAAATATCTAGATTCTTTTTACCTTTCCTTCCTTTTAATCTGTCTTGAAAAGTATGATTGTTCTTAGCTTTGAGCTATTATTGAAAAAATTGCATATATTGAAGCTTTGCGATGTGATGACACACACTTACACACACACATTATGACATAGTTAAAAGCCCTTATGAATAACGGTCATGACGAGAAGAAAATCCTGCTACTACTAACACTGGAGGACAACATGCCTAACAGCACAACCCACACCAAGAAAAACAAACACAAACCAAAAAACATGATCTCTTTTACATTTAGATTCTAAAACAGTAAAATTCATAGACATATTCATTAGAATTATGGTTTTCAGGGTATAAGAGTTGGACAAAATGTGGAGATATTAGTGTTTTATTTGTGTGATGTAAAGAGTATCTCTGATCTTATGAGTACCTCAACATATGCATTTACAATATCTGTATTTTGGTTTTAGCAAATAGAAAAGATGATCACAAAAACAGCAGAAGAGTGATTGGCTTTTCAAACTTAAGATAGGGTGATATAATGGATTATTGTTGTATTCTCTGTAACTCTTAAAAGGCATTGTAGGCTGAGGATACAGCTCAGGTGCACAGCACCTGCCTGACAAGTACGAGGTCAGGAGTTTGATCCCTGGAATAAAAAGAAAATAAAATAAACAAAAAATATATAAACAAATAAATAAAAATAGAAAAAACTCATTCTCTGTATTTATTATTCTTCTCAATTTAACTGTGCCACTCCCAATAAAGAAAGTGCAGAGAAAAAGTAATAAGCAACACACTAGAGGTAAAAATGCTGCTAATTTTGCATATCACATCGTTAAATACCAATTACTTGATGGTTTTAACCTATTGTATGGGAAATTCATTTTTTGGTACCAGGGAGGCAGGCGCTTACGCTACTGAGCTAAATCCCCGGCCCTCTTTTTTGAGACAGGATCTCACTATGAAGTTCAGGCTGGCCTTGAACTCACTTTGTAGCCCAGGCTGGTCTCAAACTCACAAAGATCCTACAGCCTCAGTCTCCTGAGTGCTGGGATTACAGGTGTGCACCACCACTCCCAGCTTGTATGAGAAATTTGTATCATGAAATGAAATATAATGGACTGCCAGTGTTAAAATTTTATGGGATTTCTAACTTTTCCTCTTCAAATGTCATCAATAAAGCAATTCCAGGGTATTTCTTTAAGGAATAAGATTTCATATCTCAGAAACACCACACGATTCCGGGAGACCTTGTTACCAAAAGGTGTGCTGAATTTTCATGGTGTATCTGAAGGAATCAGCTGTCAGTCAGCAGCACATCATCTAAGTCAGAGGCCAGGAGTCATGGAGCATTGCAGACACCTGGTGAGGATCATAACCAAGGACAATTACTATCACCTTCAAGGAAGAATCAAATTTTCATGCACAAAATTACTCAGATTTTCTTTAAATAGAAGCAATTATAGCTTTACTCTCTGTTTGTGATATTCCCTGAGGAACAAGTGTATAATTCATTTGATTATTATGACCAAATCATCTGAGAGACTTAGGAAATTGCCTTGATTTTTCTGCTAATTGTCTGCAACACCTACATATTCCCCAGTGACACATGTCAACACAATTCAAGGAAAGGAGAAAAGCAACATAAATAATCTCTGCACTGTTGTGCAGACTGAAACAATTTAAAGATAGTCATCATCCAGTTACACAGCATCAACTATTAAAATAACAGGGAAAATTTTGATGTCAAGTTCATTTCACTAAAACTAGAACACTTCCAAAGTCCTGATGTAATTATAACAATGGTATTACTATTATGTGGGATGTTTTCCTCCTAGATTATTATTCAGTTAAAACATATAGTAGGTCCTGTTAAACTTTTTGTTCCACCCATATTCATCACACATTACTGTTATCATATTCAGAAGATGCACAGCTCATAGGTTGTCTAAAGTTGTATAATTGATAACCAGAAGATTTGTAATCAGAGCCTCATTTTTAGCTTAGTGACAATTGCCCGTTCTTTAAAATGGCAAATCCAGAGCAATCACTGCCATGCAATAGGTTAGTTCAACGACCACCCCATCATTCCATTCCTCAGCAGAGCTAAGGCTTCTTTAAGTAATGCCCGGTGCCACTCACTGGAAAATGAAGTCCACATTGACTTCCATAGGTACAGGAATCAAGGGAAATTTGCATAAAATAAAAAGTGGATCTAAATTGTGCAAACCAATGTCTTTAAAATAAGTTTCAAGCCAGGCGTGGTGGCGCATGCCTTTAATCCCAGCACTCGGGAGACTGAGGTAGGTGGAGCGTTGTGAGTTCGAGGTGCGCTTGGGCTACAACGTGAGCGCAAGGCCAGCCTGAGCTACATAGTGTGACCCTGCCTCAAAAAACTAGGACTGGGAGTTTAGCTCAGTGGCTTAAGCACCTGTCTGGAAGGTGTGAGGCTGTGAGTTCTATCCCCAGGGCCAGAAAAAAAGTTTCAGTTATACTTACTGCCTGACATCATAATGAAGGTGTAAAACATTTCAACACAAAGAAAATTGCTTCATGCTTTATAGCTTCTACAGCTTCGGCCACATTACCCTGATAGACTTTCCTCGGACCCTCGTTCCTCCAACAGCGTTTTACTATCCTCAGGCCATTGCTCCTCACCCAAGGGTGGTTTAGTTTTTCTGTTCTTGAGCTTCCCATTAGCTGACACATGACACCTACCCTTGGTTTGGCGCCTCCAGTCAGTGTATTACTTTGGAAATTCATACATTTTGCTTGCCTTTCTGTGGATATTCTGCTGCATAATTATGCCACAATTATTTGTTCATCCTTTATTAACAGATACTCGAGTCTTGTACAGTGTGATATAAATGCCCACATATTAGTACGTTTGTTTATATGTGCATTACTTTTTCTTTGTTACAGATCAAAAGGTGCAATTACTGGATCTTTGCTTGTGTAAACCTCAATTTTTGAAGAAATTGTCAGCTTCCCCAATTTACTATAACACTATATCAACAAGCAGAATGTTTGAAACTTTGTTTCTACATTCTTGGCAATATTTTTAATAGAATGTTGTTTTTTCTCAATTTTTAAACAAAAGTACAAGGTGGCAAAGGTAGTGTCTCATTGTAATTTTAATTTTTGTTTATCTAATAACTAATACGGCACTTCTTATACACAGTAATTGATTTCTCATGTTTATAATGTTCCTAAGCTTTTTCTCATTTATAAGTGGGTTGATTTTCTTTTTAGTTGATTGCTTCGCACTTCACAGCTGTTGGAAATGAAATTAGTGGTTTATTTTTTTAATTTTAAATGGAATGAAACAGAACAGTAAAATGAAACAAAACCGAATTGTGATAGGACAGTAGGAAATCCACAATCACTACTATAGTTCATATTGTTATTCTCTAAATTCTAGCTCAGACTACTGGCTCCAGTCTTTCAAAGTCCATCAGGCAACATAAACGTCAGGTTGCTTTGTTATTTCAGTTATTATAATCTCAGCCTGTGCCACGTCCAGTTACTTTCGGGATGCAGGGTAAGAGTAGAGGCAGAGGCAGCTTTCTTGCTGATTCTCCCTTCCTGACAGGGCCTCCATAAAACTAGTGTTTATAGATTTTCTCATAGAAGTTTTATTTAGAGACACAAAATAGAAGTGTGCTCTCAGTAAAGATGACTACAAATTCTCTAAAACTTACAGTCTCGACAGATACAAAATATATTTTGATGCAGGTAATGAACTGGGTTGGAGAGTCCAGAAAGTCATTGAAAAGTTATTTAAATGTCTATTTTCTCCCTAGGATTTGCACTGTGAATTCCTTTTTAAAAAATTTATTGCGTGGTATAAGGATTGAGTCCAGGGACTTTTCACTGAGGTTCATCTTAAATGCTGCTAGCTCAGATTTTGACAGAAATTGACTAAGCCACTGAGTCTCCCAGACTGGACACAAACTGATATTCTTCCTGCCTCAGCCTCCCACAGTGCTGGGAATATAAATGTGCACGTTATAAGTTTTAAACCATAATTTCAATCTTTTTGAATAGTTGTCTAGATATTCTGTTGATATTATATTGAGAGCTTTCTTGATTCTCCAATATTTCCAAAATAAATATTTGACTATTTTTGATAGTCTCTTTATCTGTAGTGTGTAACATAATGCTTAGGGTGTACCATACACTGGTACATATTAGTTTAATAAATTTAAAGCTTGTATTCAAACCAGATTTCTACAAAAGAATTCCTACAAATACATTTTGCATGTTAACATGAAATGCAGAGTACCATGAAATTTATACAATGACAAACAAATCGGAAAAAATGAATGTAAAATTGTTTATTAAAATCCACATATAAAAACTTTAACTGCTCAATTGAGGCAGTATAGATTGCTGTGCTCTTGGCCTCACAGCTGACTGATTCTACTGTGTTCTCCATGGTGCTCATTTGAGTTCAAATTATGCATCTGACAACTTAGATATTTGAATATTGGAATTGATTTATTGAGATCTAAAGATGCTTCATGCTTTATGTGACTCATCATTTTATGCCTTTTTGCTTTTTATCATTAATTTTCTTTTAGAATTCATCACTGTTTTACTATTCTATTTCTGAGAGCAAATATCTTGACATTGTGGAGGCATTCATATTGCTTCTTGCTTTGTTTTGTTTTTGAGACAGGGTCTCACTGGGTAGTTCAGGCTGGCCTTGAACTCACTATGTAGCCCATGCTGGTCTCAAACTCATGGCAATCACCCTGCCTCAGCCTCCCAAGTACTGGGATGACAGGTATGCTCCACTACTCATAGCTTTGAAATTGTTAATAAGATACATAGTGATTTTCTGCATGAATAAGGTAAACTAATATGCTCTACAATAACTTGTGTAAAATATACAAAGCCCTCAGCAAGGAGCACAAACTTTAAGAAAATGTCAGCCCTACTTCAAATTCTAGTAGATGAGAAGCTACAGCTTTCATTTTTTGGCAAGAGTCATTTCTCGTTCTGGCAAAAAATTTGTCTCTTTACTCTGTTGCTTATTTCCTGTGCTATGTAGATGGCTTTATTTGCTATAATTCCATTTGTTGACTCTGTTATTTTCTCTGAGATTGAAGTTCCATTCAAAAAGACTTTGCCTATGCCTATGACTTCAAGAGTTTAACCTCTATTACCTCCCAGTAGATCGTGTTTCTGTCTTCATATTTAGAAATGTGTCCCATTTTTATTTTAGTTTAGTTTATGGTGAGAGATATGAGTCGAGATTCAATCTTCAGCACGTGGATAGCCAGTTTTCCCCACATCATTTGCAAAAGAGGCCCTCTTTCCTCCAGCTAAAGTTTTTGCCTCTCTCAAAGATCTGATGGGAGAATGTGTTTGGGGTAGGTTCTGCATCTTGTGTTCTGTTCCACTGATCCATATGACTATTTTTGCACCAGTACCATGCTGTTTATGTCATTGTGGCTTTGTAATGTAACTTGAAATCTGGGATTGTGATACGCCCTACTTTGCTCTTATTACTGTGATTTACTTTGCTATTCTGGGTCTCTTCTGGTCCCAAATGAATTTTAGGGTTTTTTTCCAAGTTCTGTAAAAAATGCTATTCATAGTTTGACTGGAATTGCATCAAAACTTTTATATAATTCTAAATAAATTCATAAATTATATTAAGATTTTAGTTTAAAAGCCAATATTGAACTAAACTGATCAAGTTTGATAATGGAGTAATCAGTCAAGAGTGCTACTTTATGCTATTTTTTACTTTAACATTTTCATTTTTTTCAGCTTTTTTGAGGTGCAATTGACAGATAAAATTATATATATTTATGGTATCAGTGTGACTTTTTGACATAGTTATGTATCATGATACGATTGCCACAATTAAATTAATATTTATAACAATTCATGTGATCCCTGTGTGTGTGTGTGCGTGTGTGTGTGTGGCAAGACTATTCAAGATGTACTACTTTAGAAAATTTTCAGTATTCAATGGAATATCCTTAACTGTAATGACCACACTATACTTATTCATCTTAGGACTGAAGGTTTTCACTCTTCTGCCAACATCTCTCTAGTTTCTTCACCCTTGACTTCCCACCTCCATTACTACATCATCCATTTCTATGAATTCACTAGTTTGAGAGCCTAGATAGAAGTGCACTCTTTAAATTGGACAGCACTATTAACATTTGAATGCCACTTTTCTTTACATGTAGTAAATATGGTCATTCAATAAATGCTTTACATATTTATGTCACTTAAAATATTTTATTGACAAAATTTGGACATAATTGCTACTCATGGTACCTAGCACAATATAAACATTCAAATAATTATATATGCAATACACTATGGTGTTTTTATTTGTATTGATTTTTATAATCATGCAGTGATTTTGCTCTCTGAATATCTTTGATCCATATTTGGACCCACACAGCAGATTCCACAGAACTTTTGTTTTCATTTTAATGGTTTACATTTGTAAAACATAATAAGTACATTCATCTTAGGGAATTAGGATATATATGTATATATGTATATAAATATATATGTAAATATATATGTATATATGTTCCACTCAAATTGACATATAATGTATTTTATCAATTGATATATGAAGGGAGACAAAATTTATACTTTTGAAAAAAGTAACCATATTAGAATTATTAAAAGTATTCAGAATATAAATAACCATATATGCCTACTATGAATAAACAGATTGAATGTTGTTATCCACCATCTACCTAACGTATAAGAATTATATTTCATGTAAACATTAAGAAAAAACATTACATACATCCTTCCACATCCTTCCTAAGGTGAATTTTACATCTTTGTTCCTCAAGCTATAGATTAAAGGATTCAACATTGGAATAACAAGAGTGTAAAATATGGAAGCCACTTGGTCACCGTCAAAGGAATGACTGGACTTGGGTGGCACATATGTAAATGTCAACGTCCCATAGAACACTGTGACTATGGTCAGGTGGGAGCCAAATGTGGATAGTGCTCTGTGCCTACCCTCTGCTGAATTCATCCTGAAAATGGACACAAGGATGAGCAGGTAAGAAAGAAAAAAGGACTACTACAAGAGAGGAAATCAAATTAAAACCTGCTGAGATCAAAATAATCAATTCAATTTCATAGGTATTTGAGCAGAGCAAAGATAACAAAGCGAGACTGTCACAGAAGTGGCTGATACTCTTGTAGCCACAAAATGATAAAGTGAAAATTTTTATGTGATTAAAAAAGAAACAAATATACTGTAAAGATACGGAATTGCCACCAGCATTTGGCATATTTTGGGGACATGATGATGGTGTAGACCAGAGGCTTACAGATGCCTACATAGCAGTCAAGACACTGCAGACAGAATGAAAAGTTCACAAACGACAAACACAAGAAAGAAAGCAAATTGTGTGGCGCAAGAATAGTAGGAGACTGTACTTGGATCCACAACGAAATTTACCAGCATTTTGGGGCCCACAACTATAGGATAACCAAGATCACTGCGAGACAGGTGTCTCAGAAAGAAGTACCTGGGTGTTTGCATCCTGGAGTCCACCTGGGTGAGGACAATCAGGCCCACGTTTTCCAACAGTGAGGTCAGGTAGACAATGAGGAACAACACAAAGCACGGAGCCTGCAGCTCAGGACGATCTGTGATACCCAATAGAACGAATTCATCACTGTGAGACTGCATTTTTCCATCTATCTTATTTGGGATAGAGAAAACGCCACGTTCAATAGCTTTCCTGCATTATCACCTGAGAGAATTTTGTGCATGCCAAGCTAGCATAAATAAGATACATTCAAAATGTTCAACTTACTTTATTTGAATATGAACTCAATGTACAAATATTAATATGTGTAGGTGAAAGTAGCAGAGCAGAGTAAATTAGTGGTTCTTACATGGGTATGATCATACTCACCAAAAATCATTGCCCAGGGCTAGGAATGTACTTTTTGTCACAAATGAGAGGTGGACTCTTATTTGATTTAATGATTTCAGATCAGTACACAAGCCCCAAATCTTATACTATAGTCAATTTCCAGTCCAAAATATTTGTGTTTTTAAGATTCAGAAACACTAATAATAGGATGCATTGTTAGATACACAAATTGAAGAACTTTAAAAAGTTGAAGCACTCTTAAACTTTTGAGACTTTCATATATGGATTATAATTATATAATTCTTTGGAGTTTTTCAACTCTATAATTGCAATTTCATAATGATATTTAAAAATAATTAAAATAATGAGATATAATAATTCAATGATGTAAATACTTACAAAAGGTATATAGAAATTCCATGGGTGAAATGGAAACCTATTCAAAACTTTATACCAACAAATTATGACATGTGAATACATGACAGATATTTTAATCAGAAAACATTACTGTAGGTATAACTTGCATTTATCTGAGAAGAGATATCAGAATATATAAGTTAGTGAACAGCATCGAAACTCTATTTTATGCCAGTAGTTTGGCTCAATGGCTTATGCGCCTGTCTGGCAGGCTCAAAGTTGTGAGTTGGATCCCCGGTGCTTAAAAAAAAAAAACAAAAACTCTATTTCAATTTGTAGTATATACAAGGGCTGTCTGGGTTAATAATATAAGTTTTTTAAAACTCACTGTTCTGATATGCATAATGAATATATCCTTGTAGGTTATTTGATCCATAGGACTGAGAATTAAATGATTCATGTAATTCATCTATCTATTTATATCTCCATCTATCTATCTCTCTATGCTACAAATATTTCTCATAGCTACAAAAGTTGTTAGCCCAATGCATTTTAAAATAAAAACACAGGAGAAAAGGGAAGATACATGTTAAATATTACAAGGAAAATTGCTATGATGATATATCCGAGTTACCTGTAAGTAAAAAGGAAAACATACAAATTTTCAACACCAAACATAGAGTAGATTACATGTAAATAGCATATAAATGATTATAAATAATGCATATAAGGTAGAGACTTCCCTTTCAATGCACAAATCTATCATTAGTTGGAAAAACGATTATGTGTTTCATATTTTTAAAGAATTATTTACAGTAAAGAAAGGATAGCATAAACGTAACTTTTGAGTTTTTTGTTGTGTTGTGTTTTATTTTGTGGTCACAAAAATTTGAGAAACTAAACTGCATAATAAATATCATTTTATAAAAATGAAAAATGAAAGTGTTTCACCAGTTTTGAACTTTGAGATAAAGAAACATTTTCCACAGATTATTATCTGTTTTGATTATTGATTGGTATTCCATTTCAAGTTGAACTTGAAAAAATGTCTAATTTTCATATGTCCTTCTAAAAAATGAACATTTTAAGCATTGTATGGATAATGTAAAACTGAGTATTTCAAATTTTCTATCAAATAATGCTGTGCACAACTGAAAGTAACACAGACTGTTTTCACTCTTCAAGATGTGTGATGGGATCAGATCTATAAATCTATGTAAAAAGTATTAAATTTTGTTAAATCCTTTTCAAGAAGGTCACAAAATTCTACAGCAACTAAATAAGTATGTATATAGAGAGACATCCACATCCCTGAAGTTTTATAATTTTGCCAGTAGACAAAACAAATGAAAAAAGAGGTTAATGTGTATTTAGTTTGTCAATCTTCATGATAAGACTAAAATATTAATATAAGAAAATAAGAGATCTCTTTTTGTTCTAGCATTATTAAGTGGCAGAAAGCAAGGAGACTACAATTAAACATTCTCATATTTTGCTATGGTTTTGTCATCAAATTAAACTGGAAATCTGCAAATATCACTGAACAATTATGTGTATCTCACCTATGGGATCACATGAAATGTTTCACTGTTTACTTGTAATGAAATCTGTCTTGGGTGTGGTATGTAGTCTTAACATGACATAGTGAGAAAAATCTAAGGAGTTTTTAAAAGTCTTCTGAGACTTGCAGTTCCCTAAGGAAAAACATGACAACTTATCCATTATCCCTAAACTCGAAAGTTTAACAAGATGCCTGAAGGTTGTTCACTAATTATCAGGGGCAATTTTATTTACAGGTGGATGTGAATGATCAAGGATGAGAAAGTGGTTTACACGAGGGAACTTCTCATACAATCATGGAGGCGAAGAGACCCCATGACTTCCTGTTTTCAGGCTAGAAGCCTAAGAAAGACTATGTGTGGTTTCAGTCCAAATTGAAACTCCTGAGAAGTTGGAGAGCTTAGTTCAAGAATTAAAGCCAGGGAATCTGGAGGTTAATATGTGATGGCAGGAGAAGCTAGGCAAGCTCAGGTCCAAAGCAAATTTTCCCTGTTTGCCTTTTCTTCCACTCAGCCTGAATGGATTGAATTGATGTCCACTCTCTTTTAAAAGCGCTAACTGCACCACAGCTTCTCTTCTCTTTTGAACAATTCGTCTCCTATTAACCTGTGTCTGAAACTCTGCTTTATTGTTATTTTTATTTTCATTTTTTCTCTGTGAAATAAAGAAGGAGGGCTATTTTATCTGTGTCCTCTTTTAAATGCTACTGCCTCCAGGAAACAAGGCCTCACAGATGCACCCAGAAATGATGTCCACCAGCTGTCTCTGCATCCTTTAGCCCAGGCATGGAGATACATAAAAATAGTGATTTAAATTTTATGAATATTTCCATCCCCTATCAACTTGGTACCTATTTGCACCTTCTTAAAAATATATTGTATCAAATAAAAGTCAATACCAAAGTCCTATTTCTGCCTACTATGACATAATTATCTTATGTACAACTCAGACCACACTAATTTCTTTGCCAGAGGAAGAGGTACAGTTCTCCCAAGTTGTTTTGTCATCCAGTGATATTCCATGCAAAGATATTATAAAATTTATCATTGTATTCTTTTCTCTTACTTCCTATGTGTCTGGTGACAAAATCCTATCTATCGCAATACATAGATTGAAAGTGAAATTGCTATTCCATGTGAATGAATGCTATTCCATGTGAATGAAATTAAAAAGCAGGCAAAAGTAGCCATCATCATAACCAAAAACAGACTTTAAGTCAGATGTTCAGAAGAGATGAGGAAGACCGTTACATAAGGATGGGGGCACCAATGAACAGGAAATTTATACTACTGTAAACATATATGAACCAAATATTCATGTACCCAGTTTCAAAAAATATATGCTACTGGAGTATCCAAATATAATAACAGAGTGAAGTTGATACCCTATATTCACCAACAGACCATCCACGCCAAAATTCAACTGAAAAATATCAGCATTAAATTACACTGTAAATCAAATGGATTGAACAGACATCTGGGTATTTTACAAACAGCAACATAATACACATTCTTTTCAACATCTTAGCAAATTTTTTCAAAATTAAGTCATATTTTAGGCAAGTATTAACATATACAAAATAAAATTCTTTACTGAATCTTTGAAACTCACGATTAAATGAAACTAGAAATCAGCAATACAAATAGCTACAGAAGTTATACAAACACATGGAGATTAAACAATATACCTTTAAGTAAATTACAAATCAAAGAGGATATAAAAATAAAGAAATAGTATAAAATGTAATCGAAAATACAATATACCAGAACTCAGAATCTGTGGGCAAATGCAGTTCTAAGAGGAAAGTTTATAGTTATGGCTACCTATACTAAAAAACCAGAGGGTGAATCCTCAAAGAGCTAGGATTGGAGGTCCCATTTGATTCAGTTATTCCCCTCCTGGGTATCTCCTCAAAAGAATTAAAAACATCATACCACAGAGACTCATGTGCATCTATAATTATAGCTGCACAGCTCATAATAGCCAGACCTTGGAAACAACATAAATGCCCATCAAATGAGAAATGGACAAAAAAGATGTGGTATTTCTATATAATGCAATACTACTCAGCTATAAAGATTGATAAACTGGACACTTTCATACTTCCATAGATACACCTTGAGAATATACTTATCAGTGAAATAAATAAGTCACACATATGTAAGCATTGTATTGTGCACTTATGTGACAAGCTATAAGAAACACTATGTATATATTTATGTACATGTATAAAGAAAGTTAAGATAGTTAAAGAATAAAAGGAATTCGCTGAGATTTTGACAGACATTGAAGTGAATCTATAGATAAGTTTATGGAGAATAAATGTTTTGATATTTATCCAATTCACATACATAGTCTCTCTTCACTTATTTAGGTTGTATTTGAGTAATTTTGATCAGTTTTCATAGTTTTTAGGATATAGATAATGTATTTTGGTAGATTTATATAATAATGTTACTTTAAGCTTTTTTGTGATCTTGTAACTTGTGCCTTTACAATTTTACTTTTGCATTGTTCATTGCTTGTATATAGGCCAACACTAGATTTCTGTATATGACTGTATATGACTTTGTGACCTTGTACCATGATCTTGCTAAACATGCTTGTCTGTTCTATTGATTTTTTGTAGATTCTTCGTAAATAAAATAAATTTTTAAAAATCAGAGAGCTCTCAAAACAGTAACCTGATGATATGTCTTGTGAACATTGAGAATTTTTAAGAAACCAAATTTTGCATGATCCAGCTCCCACAAGGAGTATAATCATTGTGTCATGTATAGACATACTAATAAAAAATAAAATTGAGAAATTAAAATTATAATTAAAAAGTCAAAGCCAGTAGAGTAATTAGAGATCAGAGTTAAAATTAATGAAATAAATATGAAAAATACAAACGATCAAAAATACCATTGCTTTCTGAAATAAACAAAATTGATAAATCCACAAACAAATGAATAAAGGAAATACAAAATGCCCAACTTAATAAAATTAGGTAAGAAAACATGAACATTAAAACAGATGCCACTCAAATACAGAGAATCATTACACACTATTTTGAAAGCATATATTCCAGTAAACTGTGAAACCTAGAAGGAATGGATACATTGCCAAACACACATGACCTACCAAAATTGTTGATCAAAGAGGATAT
>RJWM01016800.1:0-44737 GCA_004363535.1 Dasyprocta punctata
GCTATTAAGAAAGATTGTATTGAGACTTTTATAAGTAAATGGTCACGACTTGAGACCATACTCATAAGCGAGATAAATCAAACCCACATGTGTAAATACCGTATTGTCTCCCTAGTGTAAGAAATGGAAAAGTATATATGATTCAAAATCTACAATAAATACTATGGAAGGGTAAAGAACAGCTCAAAGAGCAAAGATATTGGGAAGGGAATGGGCGGAAAGAGAAAAGGGAAGAGGAAAAGATATAAACCTGTATATATGTTTATGTAAGATAACTAAAAAGAACACTGCTGAATGTATTCGTTATTGAGAAGAACAATTAATACTCATATGATTAAATCAATCTTGCATGTCTATATCTGTTAATGTAAGAAACCATTTTAAAGATAACGATGCGCAAATTGCAAACATTGTCAAGCTTCTATCTTCCGGCTTTGTAAACCTGCAATGTTGTGTATTTACGCTAGTTGTTTGCTTGTCTCTTTTGCTTGTTGTTTTTACTATATATGTCATTTTTTTTGTTGTTGTTGTAGTTTTTGTTTGTTTTGAAAAAAATAAAAAATAAAAAAATAAAATTTGAAGTTGATATTTTATTCTAATACTTGCTACATCATGGCTGAATCTTGAAGACAGTATGCTAAGTAAGAAGCCCAAGCACAAAAGGATAAATATTGCATGATACTTCCCACAAGAGGTACTTAGAATTGACAAATTCATAGATATAAAATAGTTTTGGAAATATCAGGGCCTTGGAAAAGAGGTAGAGAGCTATTGTTGAATGGATACAGAGTTAGCAATCTTCCTGCTTAAGGGACTGTGTGGGGAGGAGTCTTGAAGAATTGCTTTCATATTCAGGTTCTCTTTCTTGTCTTCCTCACTTGCTAAGGCTGTAAAGTCTAAAAATTGCCTATATTCCTCCTTACAGCTTTTTAACATTTTCTTTCCATAACAATTCTACTATGGTATTTGTAGAGGTTCTTAGGCTTTTGTGACTTCAACACATAGATTTTGAGAAAAGATGACCTTTACTCTAAAATCCTCACATTTAAGAATATGAGGATACAAACCTAAAATGGCAAAGGCAAGGATGCTTTTTAAATAGCTTCTTTAGTCTTAAGAACATTGGCCTCGTTCTTGCCTAGGATTTCCCTCAAGATTCTGACTTCACTGCTCCCCTCCTAACCTACTGAGGATCCTGAGTAAGAACAGAAGGAGATGTCTTTTTGCAAATGGGAAGGTGACCAAGAGCTGGAGGGAGCAGAGAAAGGGAAAGGAAAGAGGAAGTAAAAGTAATCAAGATGTGTTGTGTACATGTACTAACTTCCCACAATGAATGTATTCACTATGTACCGCAAACATGTTTTACTAAGGCACCACCTGTTCTGGCTTCGGTGCTGAGTGTCTTCCTTTGGTGTTAACTAAAATTTCTAAGATCCTTGTGTACACTTGAGCTAGCCGATGCACTCTCTCAAATGATCTAAATTCCATCTGCTCACTTTGTGTATCAGCCTTTATCTGCTCACTTTGTGTATCAGCAATTATTAATTGAAAATAAAGCAAGCGAAGACAAAATGCTATTATATCAAACAAGTGATTCTTTAGAATAATACAGTGATTAAAATATTTTCCCTTTTAGAATGAGCATTTTTTTATGTTAACTAACTTGGTCTTAAAATCCTAGCTATGCCATTTACTTTTCCCCAGGAGTCTTTGAATCATGTAGCCTATTTATATCTATATATACTTTATACTTAACCAGGTGTCCTCTAATTGTTAATATTTTTAAAAACCATAGTGCATATCCAAAGATAACTTAGAAATGTGTTCTTGAATTCCCTAATGTTAGAACTTTTTCCTCCTATCTTAATGCTGCTGATTTCCATTTTCATTTCACTCTTGTCAGAAAACACACTGACTGGTTTGAATTGCTTGAGGTTTGTTCGAAGGGCTAGGATTTGTATGGTCTACCTTAGTAGAACTTCCATGGGCATTTAAAAAGAGTGTGTATTCTCAGATGCTGTTTGTTAATGTACTATTATGTTGATTGGACCTTATTGGGTTGGCAATGTTGATTTCTCCTACATTCTCACTTTTGTTAAGTTTTCTATCAGTTGTTGAATTCTCCATCTATGATTGTGGACCTTTCCATTGATCGTCCAGTTCTATCCATTTCTTTTTCATATATTTTGAAGTTATGTTGCTGAGTGAATATACAGTTAAGGATTGCTGTACCTTCTTTTGTATTAACACATAATGTTGCTGTCTTTTTATGGTGATTTTCTTTGCTCTGAAGTCTATTTTGTATTGATATAAAGACTGTTGTTTTATTTTCATTATTGTTTGCATGATATGCATTTTTCACTCTTTTCTCTTAATCTGCTTATATCATTAGAGATAAATTTCTTATACAGCATATAGATTGGTCATGTTTTATATTACATTCTCCCAAACTCTATCTCTTAATTGGCATATTAAGAAGCATAACCAGCATGTTAAGATCTAAACCTATCATTTTATTTTTTTACTTCCTGGGGGTTTTTTGGATGTTGTTTATATTTCCTTTCCCTGCCTTTCTGTGGGATAAATAACTTATTTATTTTTAGAATTTCATTTTGACCCATTCACAATGTTTCTTAATGTATCTCTTTGCATAAGTTATTTAGCAGTTATGCTTGCTAGAGTCATGTTAGAGTCATCTTTTATTAGTTCAAATATAGATATCTTAACTTCAAATAGATCTCTTTACCTTTATTCACTTAAAAAATCATTCTGAAACATTTCCTCTCTGTATATTTAAAACAACATCAGAGCCGGGCGTGGTGGCGCACGCCTTTAATCCCAGCACTCGGGAGGCTGAGGTAGGCGGAGCGTTGTGAGTTCCAGGCTGGCTTGGGCTACAACTCGAGCGCAAGGCCGGCCTGAGCTACATAGTGCGACCCTGCCTCAAAAAACTAGGGCTGGGAGTTTGGCTCAGTGGCTTAAGCATCTGTCTGGCAGGTGTGAGGCTGTGAGTTCGATCCGTGGTGCCGCAAAAAATAAAAAATAAAAAAAAAATAAAACAACATCAGAAAAGCATTATATCTTTTGATTCAATTTTTAAACTTCTCAAAAGGTAAAGGAAATACTATTATATTTATTAATATTTTTGGTAACTGTATGCTTTCTTCTTTTCTGATATTCCAAGCTTCTTCCTTAAAAAAAAACCTGTTTACATAACTTTCTGAAGATTTATTTAAGAGTAGATATGCAAATCACAAATTTTCTTAGTTACTATCACCTGACAATATCAGATTTCACCTTCATTAACCTTCACGGGAAGAGAGTCCTTTTCATATGACACTTGAAATATAAGATACTTCCTTGTGGTCTCCATGGTTTCTCATACGAAATCTTCTGTGGATTGAATTACTTTGTCCCTACAAGTAAGCTGTTGTATTCCTCTGGGTACTTTCGAGATGTTTTCTTTTTTAGTTTTCAGATATTTAATTATGATTTCTCTTTACATGTATTTACTTGTGTTTATCTTCTTTAGAGTTTGGTCAGATTTTCGAATTTGTAATTTATACATTTACGTGACTTACCACACCTTTGGGAAATTTCAAGGCATTATTTCTTTGAGCAGTCTTTCAGCCCCAACTTCTTTTCCTTCTACTTCCAGGACTGCAATGACATTTGCTATATTTCAGATCATGAACATTCTCGTAAGAGCGAGTGGTAAACGCATGGCTACCACCAGTTTGTGGCACTATTGTGGAGGTTTAACAGATGAGGATAGTGAGTGAAAGTTAGACCCGGGGCGGGGGCATGCCCTGATGCCCTCTTTCACTTTCTGGTCACTATGAGGTAAATGCACCTCTTCCGTCACATGCTTCCATCATGATGTTCTGCCAAGCTCTGGTCCCAAAACGACAGTCCCAGGTGACCATGAATTGAAACTATTGAAACTCTGAACCAAAATAAGCCTTTTCTCTTTATGAGTTAATTTCTCTCAGAGACTTGTTTTAATGATGGAAAACTGACTACAACAACATAGATGGCCAGTGTCTGGAGCTCTGTTAATGTTTTTGTCTACTTTGTCTCTGTTCAGATTATACAATTTCTATTGCTTTATCTTTTAGTCAAGTCATCCTTTCCTCTGTTCCCTTCATTTTGCTATTGAGCCTGACCAACTGTCTCAAATAATATCTTTTAATTCTTATTTATACTTTATTTCTCTGCTATGACTAAATGTATGACAAGGTTTTTTTTTTTCATGTTTCAAAGATGTGCATAATTGCTTATTGAGACATTTTGCCATGGCTGTTTTAAAAATTTGTATCAGGTAATTCTAAGGGCTGTCATGTGTTAGTTTCCTGGGGTTCTATAATAATGTACCACGAACTGGGTAGCATAAAAGCACAGAAACTGATGAAAACTAGAAGCTTAAAATAAAGGCCATGTGCCTTCTGAAAACTACAGAAATCCTTCCTACCTTTTGGTGGTTTATTGGCAATCTTTGGTAGTCCTTGGCTTACCACTGCATAAATATTTCCCTTTGTTACAATATGGTGCCCTTCCTGTGTCTTTTCTCTTTAAGAACACTAGTGATATTAAATTAGCCAGTGGAATCTTGTCTTTACTAATCATATCTGCAACCATCCTGTTTCCAAATAATGTCATGCTGTGGCTCAAGCCTATAATCCCTGAACTTGGAAGGTTGAGACTGGAGGATCACTGTGGGTTCAAGGCCAGTCTGTGTTACATAAGTTCAAAGCCAGATTGAACTCTGAGCTACATGGTGAGACCCTGTCTCAACAAACCAAAAACAATAACAACAAACAAAAAATATTCAACCAATAACAATATTCATATGTTGCCTTTTTACATTCAGTTTGAGCTCTTCTGGGTTGTTTCACATTGGGTAATTTTTTAATAGATTTGAAGACACTGGATCTTACATAAACCTTCATTTTCAGCAGTTTGTTTTCTTTCTCTTTTCTTTATTTATTAGTACCTGTTTGCAGTACATAATAAATGCATCGATTTTGGATAGTTGGTACATGTATATGATACATCTTAATTCTTTTTTATATCCCCTTCCCATTCCCAAACATCTCTTGGTCCCCTTGCTATTTGGCAAAGAACTGTCTCCTTATTTCATATTGTCTATTTTTTATCTTACTCTTTGATTTGTTTATATTTTGGGTTTCTCATGTAAGAGAAACCATATGATATTTAAGCTTGTATGTCTGGTTTATTTTAATTAACCTTATGGATTTTTCCACTAAGGATTCATTTTTCCTTCTTTATATCAAAGTATCACTCCATTGTGTATCAATACCACGTTTTCTTTAATAAGTTGATAGACATTTAGGACACTAGCAAGATTTAGCTATTATAAATTATGCTGCTCTAAACATGGGTATGCATATATCACTTCAATATGAATGTTATTAACTCTTTCAAGACTACCTTTTTTAAAAACAATAACACTAAGCTTAATAAATTGTTAATTAACATGTATATGATTTACAAAGAAAGTGCAGAAAGGAAGTTACATCATCAGACCAGAAGAGCTTCAACACCTGCAATTTCAATTTCAGTGCTGGGGAGTCTCATTATAGGGATTAAAGAGTTCTGACTGGGAAGGGTCCAAGCAGAGCATCCTCTCCATGAATGGGACTCTAAAGTCCCCTTATCAGAGAGGCCCCTTAAGTAGCAGTAGAAACAAAAATGACAATGTCCCAACTGTGTGCATGAGCATAGGAAAGATGTTTGTAGCTCTCAAGAACTGGCCATATGCCTCAGAGAACAAACATCTGTGGCTTCCAGGGAGGTAAGAAAAAAAGCTGTCTTTGGGAGCTGGCCAGGCTCACAGGGAGTTTCTGATCCTATCAGGATCTCTGCTAAGCACTCTAACATCTAACTGTTAGAATAAGGCCATGGTACTGTGTTTTAAACAAGGAAGATATTATTTTATATTTAATTTTAACCCTTTGTATGGGTAGCTGCCAGACTAACACTACGGTCCAGTGTCTTATAAAAGATAGTCATTACTGGGGATTTAGCTCGGAGGTGTAAGCACCTGGCTGGCAGGTGCAAGGTTGTGAGTACAATCCCCAATACAAAAAAAAAAAAAATCAATCATTGCTATAAGGGCATTTTCTTTTCCACAAAAGCACAAGCCATTTGCCAAGATTCTCTGACACTTTGGAAAATTCAATATATTTAATTATATATTTGGCAATAGAACTGATATGATTGTATCTGAAAACAGAAAATATATATGTGTCCAAGGGAAGAATAAAATTGGTAGGTAAAAATCTACAGGCAACTTATCCCTAATTTTTGGCCTAGTGTGCAGCTTATGGGGTCATGGAAGGCCATAGAGTTTATGTGAAATATTAACTGAATATCAACAGGAAGAAGTCTCTCCAAGGAGGAGGCATAGAAATATCATAGGACAACCTGTAGGAGTGTAAGGAATTTTACACATAATTTTGATGGCATTAGCAAACCCTTGATTTTGGCAGGAGATATATTGCAATAGCCATTGAGCATTCAATTTAATCCAAGGACGGGCTATTTTTCTACAGAACATCATTTGTTCTATGCAGTGGAATCTAGGTAGGAGGAAAGGCAAGAATTATTGAAAAGGGTAGAGTGGTGTCTCTCTCAGGTTCCAGTATTGAAAACAAGACAGTAAGAACACAAAAACAAGAAAATAAAAGAATATTCTCTTCTTACTTTCAAAAGTACTGTATAAAAGAGGTCAGGAAAAATTTATAGGCCATTCTGTTGTGCACATATAGGTGGGAAGAAAAAGGTAGCCATATAGAGAATACTGGTGCGTCTGTATGTAGATTCCTCCCCATTATCCATATAAAACCAAAATGCAAGCCCAGACCTCCAGCCCACCCAGGATAACTCCAAAGCACAACAAGATAGAAGAAACTGAAAGCCACACACTGGCACTTTCTGAAATGATAGCAGCAGAAGTGAAAAAAACAAATGGAGTTGGCTATAGAAAAAGAAATCTCTCAGGTAAAAAAAGAAATGATGAACAAAATGAAAGATACGCCCCTTGAATCTACAGTAGACACAGATGAAAAAAATAGAGGATCGTAGGAAAATAATGAATGCCCAACATAGGAAAGAAATGGAACTATAAAACAGAGTGTAACAGATATCCAGGAGATTAAAAATTCTACCAAAAGTATATGCAACAGATTGATTGAAGGCAAAGACAGAATATCAGATCTAGAAGACAGGATTGCAGTTATTGACCACAAAAAGAAAGGTTCTTAAAAATAGCAAGGGACTATGAAAAATCAATCAGACTCAGAAATCTCACTACTCAGAGACAGAGGTCACTAACCAGTCTCCAGTTTTCAGCCTTCTTGTGTGAGTTTCACATATGTTTAGGAGTTAAGATATACTTAATGGAGGGAATGTAGAGAAAAGTCTATCTGTTCTGTTGTGCCAGAGAAGAATGATACATTATGACAATTTAATTTAAAGTATGAACCCTTATTTGCTTAGAAAAATCAATCTGTTTTACCTTATACTTTTTCGCCTTTGCATTCTTATTTTATAATTTTACATTTAACTCTCCATTTTGCTTCTTGTAATTTAATCTATTTTAGCCATTATAATGATTTGTGTCACTTAAAACACACAAGAAACAGGTCTATGAGTCTAGATATTACAAATGTTTTGTTTGAAATACATTTATTTTTTGCAGAAGATGTGCTGCACTAGCTCCAGTATACCATGTCCCATACCTTTAGTGAGATCACACAAAAAAACTACTTTTCTAAACTGAGTGCCAAGAATTTTGTATTTTATACAGAACTAGAATGAAGTAAAAATCATGTTTCAGACTTTCCTTTGGTTACTAGGAAGTTCAGTTGCAGTAACTGGCAAATTAATGCTGCCAAATAATTGTGGCTCAATTTACTTTTTATTCATATTTTAATTAAGAGTTTCCTTTATTATTTGATGCTATTGTTCACTTTTAAATTTTCAATATTTCCTTAAAAATATGTTGATACCATCTGAAAACAAGATGTGATGTAAATAAGTAATTTAATAAAGTGAAATAATCTTTAAAATTCTATTCTTTTAGCATATGTTTCCAGTAAATTATCATAGTAGTTTTTGCAAAGTGCAGATAATTTGGACACAGTTTATAAACTACAAAGGACATATATATATATGCCAAATAAAACTAATCAGTGAGTGAAACAACTCAATAATCAAAGTCTCTGGGACTCTACTTCTTAGTTTCCTGGGACATCTTTGTCTTTCTTTAGTTATCAACCTCTGAAATAGTTATAGAAAACAGTACTTACTTATTTGTCAGCATTCGATAGTCTGCCACTTTAGTGGACAAATCAAGTATTTGATCCAAAATTTCTTCACATATTTTATAATGCTTTATGTAACGAGCCTGAGCTCTTTCCACAGCAATCTGTTCATAAACTTCCTTCTCTCTGAGAATTTGTTCTTCAAAATCAATCTTGGCTTGTTTTGCCAAAGCCTAATAAGGAAAAATTATATTTTTAAGTCACTATCATGGTAAAATGATTCAACAGAAAATAATGTCAGCATTTTAATAACCAATAAAAAACCCTTTTAAATAGATTGAAGACTCCTTTTACATTAGGAAAAAATTAAACACAGACCCTGCACACCTGCCTCCACCATCAGAAAGCTTGTTCCCTGTGGGCAGCCAGACAGAGAATGCAGGGAGACACAGCCACATATGCCCCTGTTTGCCAGCTGCCACCATTGGAAGGCTTGCTTCCTGCAGGTAGCCAGAAAAGATAGGGAGATGTAGCCAGATACACCACATGCACCTGCAGGCCGCCATTGAAGACCCTTGCTTCTTTTGGGCAGCCAGCACCCACCAGGAGAATCAGACAAACACACCCTTGTGTGCCTGCTGTCATAAGGGTAGTCTTAGTGTAGACATGCAGGCTGAGAGAAGAAGCAGCCCCACCATCATGCACCCCTGGCCATCAGGGAAGACTCAGTGCAGCTGCATGGGTCTGGAGAAGCCTGTCTCATGCCCTGTTATCACCCTAGTAACCTGGGTTCAGAGAAACACAGGTGCTTGGCCCATTGCCCTACATCATAGAGGGGCGGCCACTGTGGGAAGGGCCTGGGACCCCACAACTGGCTTGTTGGGAGGAACCCAGGAGAATGTCAAGATGAAGGAGCAAAAGGCAATCTCAGACCTCCAGCCCACATGAAAAAGTCTGGAAGATACAGTCATGGAAGAACATGGAAGTCACACACCTGAAATCTCCAAAAGGATAGCAACTAAAGTAAAGAAACAACTTCATGAGACTGTGTAATCAGATCACAAATAATGTCTCAGGGAAAAGAAGAAATCACAAAAATAATGAAAGAATTGCTGAGCATATCTAAAGAAGACATAGATAAAAAAAAAGAGGAGAATAGGAAAATTATGGAAACCTTGAATGAACAATATAGGAAGGAACTACAGTGCATAAAACGGATTCAAGGGATAACCAGGAAATTGAAAAGTCGGTCAAAAGCTGGCAAAACTTCTTGAAAGAGACTGAAGTTAGACTTTCAGGCCTTGAAGACAGGAATGCAGCTAGTGATCATTAAAGGAAAGATCTCTTAAAAATAACAAGGAACCAGAAAATAATTCAACAGTTGTAAGACAACACAA
Organism: Dasyprocta punctata; assembly: GCA_004363535.1. Classification (NCBI taxonomy): domain Eukaryota; kingdom Metazoa; phylum Chordata; class Mammalia; order Rodentia; family Dasyproctidae; genus Dasyprocta; species Dasyprocta punctata. The sequence goes on from RJWM01016800.1 coordinate 9,686, forward strand.
AGAAAAATAATTTAAGAATGATATGTATCAGAGAAAAAGCAGGGGTCAACACAAATGAAATAAAAAGACCATATACAGAAATTATAGCAGAAAACTTCCCAAACATGGAAAAAGGATCTGGCATATGGCACATGGAACTCCAACTAGCCATAATCAAAGTAAATCTGCACACGGATATATAATAATCAATATCCCAGACATTCATCACAAGAATAGAATATAAAAAGCTTTCTAGAGAAAGAAAGAGATCACATATCAAGGAAAACCCATCAGAATCATGACAGATTTCTCAACACAAACCATCAAGTCAAGATGAGTTTGGAATGAAGTGTTTCAAATCCTGAAAGAAAACAACTTCCAACCCAGACTGATGTACCTTGTAAAACTATCTTTCAAAACTGATGGAAAACTAAGATACTTCCACGATAAAAAACAACTGAAGGAATTCACGACCACCAAACCAACCCTACAGAGAGTGCTGAAGTATAACCTAGAGAGAGTTAAAGATGACCATGGTTCCAGGAATGGCAGCAGAGGAGGATCACCAAACAGGACAGACACTTGAATGAAGGGGAAAAGTGGAGGAAAGTGGAGGGCCAAAAGCAGAAGGATAGCATGGCAGAGATAAACCAATGCATGCCGGTTGTAACCATTAATGTAGATGGCCTCAATTCACCAATAAAAAGGGAGAGTGGATCAAGAAACAAGATCCATCAATATACTGCATACAAGAAATATTTAACCCAAAAGGAGAGAAAACAATTGCTCCTGGAGAAAATCAAAAAAGAGAAAATAATCGTTCCACATGACAGGAGACCAGAAAAAAGCAAGGGTAATTTGCCCATCAACTGCAGAATGAATAAGAAAGGTATGGTATTATTATACAATGGAAAGCTACCCAACCAGAAAGTTAATTTTTTTTTTTTTTTTTTTTTTGCGGCACCGGGGATTGAACTCACAACCTTGCGCCTACCAGGGTTGGCGCTTAAGGCACTGAGCCAAACTCCCGGCCCTACCCAACTATAAAATAGGATAATCTCGAGGCTCTTGTAAGTAAATGACTGCAATTGGAGATCATGCTCGTGGGTGAAATGGTTTGGACTCATACGGTGAACACTGAGTTATGTCCCTAGCGTAAAAACCTAAAGGAGTTAGTGGTATCCAAAAAGCACAATAGATATTATGAAAGTGATAGGGAAGGAAATGCCTATAAAGGGAAAGTGGTAACCACTGTTAATTTCCTATTATCTTGTTTTGAATTCTTGTATAATTTTCATAATTTTGTTAGGTTTGATTTTATTCTGTCTTGTTTTGTTAGACTTTACCATCTGATGGTATGGGCAGCAATTTTGACGATAACAGGATATATTATGGCAAACGTTGATTTTCTATTATCTTGTTTTGAAGTCCTATAATGCTTTCATCCTTTTGTTTATATTGGTTTTATTCTTTTTTTTTTAAATTTTATTGTGTGTGATGGTATGGACAGCTATTTCGAAGAAAATGAGACGTTATGGTAGCCATCGTTGATTTTCTATTATCTTGTTTTGAAGTCCTATAATGCTTTCATTTCTTTGTTTTGTTTGCTTCTGTTTTGTTTTGTTTGATTTTATTGTGTGCAATGGTATGGACAGCTATTTTGAAGAAAACAAGAGACATAATGGTAGTCATTGTTGATTTACTGTTGTCTTGTTTTGAAGCCCTGTATTGCTTGCACTGTTCTATTCTGATATGCTTTTTCTCTTTTATTTTACTTTGTTTTATTCTTTTTAAAATAAAAAACAAAAAAAAATTAACCACAAGTGAGCATTTTCACTAAGTACTAACTATGATATGAAGGGAAAGACAATGCTGGGAATAGTTCCCCTTAACTTATCAAGAAAATAGTATAAAGAACAAAGGTGATCTGACCAGGGAAAGACCAAAAGGGTTAACAATAAATTGGATCATAAATCTTTTCATGAAGAAATCCTGAATATCCAAGTTGCAAGCAGTCAGGAATCACAGAGAAATAGGCAAGACTGTGCCAGATCTTAAATATAGTGTCCTCCCTGCAATCATCTCAGAATCCTCAACCTTGATGCATCTGCTGTGGCCACCATCCTTTGTTTCTTAGTGGGGATGATATTGATTTATATTTTGAAAATTCTCTACTGTTACAGCCTTAATAAGCTGATACAGACTTAAACTCATTTGTGGAAATATCTATTCTGAAGAAAGTGATGAAATATTCAAAGAGTTTGTCATCACCTTCTCCTTGGTTTGTACTATTACTTTGTTTCAGGAACCATTTTCTTACACAAAGTGCAAATGTCAAACTCTGGCTGGCCAAGCTGTGAATAACAAAATATTCAATTGATAGGATTCAAATGACCAAATGTTGCTTTTGAAACAGCTATGACAACTTCTTGGAAAATCTGATGATGAGCTAACCTGCATCAGGAACAAAACTTGTCTCCTGTAACTTAAACCGCTAGTGGAAAATGGAAACAGACTCAGGCTTTAGGGGAGCTGCAGTCAAAATCAGGCCCAAGTTTGTGTACAAAATTTAAATGTCAGCTGTGAGAACTGGAACAAGTCCATTAGCCTCCTTAAGCCTCCATTTCCTAATAGTGGGGTGTTAATAATTCTTGACAAGCTGGGGGTGTAGCTCAGTGGTAGAGCATGTGCTTAGCATGCATGAGGCCCTTGGTTCAATCCCTAGCACTTCTGCAAGTTCCCTAGTTCTAACTTTGGACTGGGGATATAGCTCAGCAGCACAGCAGATGCCTAACAAGTGTGAGGTTGTGAGTTTGATCCCTAGTACCAAAAAAATAATAATATTAATAATAATAATAATAATAATAATTCTTGGCATACCCACAAAAAATAACCATACTATCTAATCAGAGCAAGTATTTCTTTATCATAGTACTACTCAAAAATGACTAGCTGTCTGACAGTGGATTGCTATGTAAGGTCCATCATTTGTTTTCTCCTGCTGTTTTATTTTGCATGTTTATTTCATTGTTGTTGGGAAACAAGTTGGATTGGATGAGTACAATTCAGTACAATTGGTTGACTCAGGAATTACACTAGAATTTGTCATTCTTGCATTGTTTTGTAAGCCCCGTTTCCATGAAGAGGAAATTAAATTTAAGTGCAAAGCTTACGACATGATGTATGAAGTATTCAAAGGAAAAAGGAATCCAAGAGACTGGGAATCTTAGATGAGAATGTACAGAGTGCGACACACACAAGAAAAAAATGAGTCATGAGGTTGGTTTACTACAGCATCTGTGAAACAAGTAAATTGTATTTAGGATGTGAGAACAGTTCCCAATCTTGGTTTCTGTTATCACCTGTCTCTGTCTCACTCTTCCCCTACCAGAGTTTTCTCCCTTTCTTTCTTTGTCCATCTCTTCCTGTCTTACTTTCTCCCTTTCTGGTTTCCTCCCTCCCTTCATTCCTTTTTTCAACCCAGCTAACTAGTCCTTCATTCTTATTTTTTTCTACCTCTATAATTTGCTCTGTGCTAAACGCACCACAATTTCCTGTCTTATTATAGCAAAGTAGGTTGCAGCCCTAAAAAGAGAAAGAAGGAAAGGAAAAAGGAAGTCTGTGGGAGGTAGTAAATCTTAGTTGTTATGAACCTGGACTCTGAAGTCTGATAGGGCAGGCTTTGCTCCTGATACACCACTGATGAGCTGCGTGATTTTGAGCCTTCTTAGCTTCACTTTCCTAATGCATAAGATGTAGATAAGGATAGACACCATTTGTAGTTGTTGCAAGAATTATGTATATATATAATGAGCATGGTGCAATTTCTGATTTAAAGCAAATGCACAAAAATGTAAAATATTATTGTAGCTAATTCTTATTAATAGCAGGTGGCATCAAAATTTGAAATCAGGAACTGTTTCAATATAGAATATTCCATTGCCTCAAAGGAAGAGACTAGCAGGTTAAATCTAAAAACAAAATAAAAACAGATTACAAAGCTCCCAAGGTCAAATTGCAAGTTTCTGTCGCCTCTCTCCCTCAATCATTTTTCTTTCTCCTTCTCTTTTTCTTTCTTCCTCTCATTAAAATGGAATGGACAACGGGCTCAGCTTTGGGGAAATAGTAATCAGTAAAAGCAATCCTACGATCCTACATCATGGGCTTTTATGCCAGTGGGATATGTAAACAGTCAATAAGACCCATGAATAAATGTATAATTACACACTATAACAAGCGTCATTTAGAGCAAGACTGTGGGTATGGAGTACCTAACAAAAGTCCTGACCTAGACAAATGATGTGTGCACAAAGACTGGAAAGATGTATATTTAGTAGATGAAGTTACATGGCAAGAGGGATAAAGGTGGAAGAATGACGTTTTCAGGAATATGAGAGTAGACAGATGTGGCTGGAGCAGAGTAGACAAAGGGGAGTAAGTTATGAGTAGAGATGTGTTTGACAGGGAGCAAGGGGTGGAATTCCCACATGAAGGTGGTGATCAAATTTGAGAATCAAAAAGAATTCTCTGGCTGAGCAATGGAAACTTGGCTGGAGGAGATGAGAGAGTAAGGCAGGCAATTTTTACGTTATCTCTATCCCCATTTCTTCATTCCAAGCAGGTTTGTAAAAACCCCTGCTTTAGGGAATTTCTGTGGGACAAAAAGCAAACTGCAAAAACTCCTTCTGACTAGTAAAAGACCAAATTCAAACATAAAATAACCTAGGATTCTAAAACATTTGGAGAGAAGGGCAGGTTTTTGGATAAAACATGAAGAGGAAGAGACATCTGCCCTCTTCCCAGTCAGCACCTGGGAGAAGCAAAACCCCAGATGGATAATACGTATGGATAAAGGCTGGGACAGCCTCCCCTAGATTCCTGAGCCATGGAACGGCACATGTGGATTGCAATAACTGGCAACTCAAGGCTTACACCAGACAAGGCTTATACCAGATGAATGCAATGTTTTTTTTTTTCTTCATGTGGGCATGGTGCGCCTCTTCGGGCAGACATGGGCTGCTAGAGTCCAACTGAGGCTGATTTAAAGAACCTAAGTAATGATACACTCTTGTACACCCCAGGTTTTTTTTGCCACTGCAAACTCACCAAAAATAGGTGAAAGAGAACACTGTAGCAGTAGTAGAAGTAAAAATCAGGGATGCTGGTATAGACATGAGGAAAAACAGATAAATTGAACAACAATATAGTGCACAAAATGATTATGACTTAGAGACGCTTTTGGATTGGGAAGAATGTGGGCAAATCTGGTAGACAGTGAGGTTTGGACTTGGCTAACTGGATAAAGAGTCAAACTATTTGCTGAGATACAGAACGTTGAAAGAGACCAGTTTAGTGGGAAAGGTCATAAAATCATTCTTGTGCATGATAAATTGGATGTCTCTGAGGTATATGACTAGAAACATCATGGAAGCATTTAATCTATGGATCCACACCTCAGGCAGCAGAGACCTAAATGCTTGTCACCCTATCACAATGATTGTATGCCCATTGCTGTGGTTGATATTGTCTGGGAAACAAGCTAGTGAAGACTATAATAAGCTAAACAAACCCTAAACATCTCCACTGGAAAACAGACAAAAACTCATTCATAGAATGCACAAGTAAATCACACAGCTAGAAGCCAGATCTAGATTCTATGAATGATCTAAACTGCAATGCACCAGAATACTCTAGAAAAATGACTCATTCTAGACATGATGAAGGGAAAACAAACTGTGAACATGGGAAATCATGTGTTATCAAAAGGCAAAGAATACTGTATTGAAAACTAATGGTTTCTTGTTGAAAAGAACCAATTTACAAGCTTTCAGAACCTGAGAATATTCATTTGAATAGTCAACACCAATACTTACACTAGCAATGTCATTCTGAAAAAACGAATCTAATGATGCAAGAAAATAGAAAAGTGATTATCATCAGGCTTTTTGACAGCAACACTTTATTCCTGAAGAAAGTGAAGTGGGGTATTTAAAGTACTCGAATAGAGAAATGCTAAATCAAGCATTTTATAGATAGCAAAACTAACAATCAACTATAGGAGATACACACTATCATTCAAATACAAGAATTCAGGGAATATCATTCCTATGAGCTCTTTCTGAGGAATCAAATAGAAACAGGGTTCAGATAGTCAAATGACCAAAGACACATGGATATAAGGATTGGTGGTGAGCATCAAATAGTTGGTTACTTGTAGCCTCAAAACCAAAGGAAGATAGTACAGAATGTAGCAGCAATCAGCCCTATCAATGGAGACTACAGAAAAAAAAGATGGGTGGATCATAGGCAGGTCATATAAAAATGAGCTCTTTTTAGGGAACTTACAACAAAACACAGGATTTTTCTTTTTTAAACTACGACTGGGTAGAAAAAAGTCTCAAGTAAACTTAGAAAAAGGGCAATATTGTTTACCGCTTCTCGATCAAGAGCATCCTGGAAATCTTTAAGTCGTCTTTCCTCATATTGTTTTTCTCTGAAAATTCTGTTTTGCCATAAAACTTCCTTTTCATGGCGAACGTGCATGAGCTGCACCGCAATCCTGCGCTCCTGCTGGGACTGCCGCATGAGTCTGTGTATCAGCTGCTCCTCCCGGTAAGCCTCCTGCAGACACCAGGGGGACAGTAAGTTGTGGTTCAAAGCCATGGTTTTCCACTGGGCTATGAAGTCTCCACACAGACAGTGTATTAAAGACCTAGCATTCATCTAAATCAATCTCTGTCATTTCAGTTAAATTGAACAAGTGAAATAAAAATACAAGTTTGAAAAAAAGAAAATACCCAACAGAGGTTAAATAATTTGGGTATCTAGAAACATCAGGTCTTGAAACTCACAATTAATTTAAATGAATTTATTACTTCTTTTAAACTCTGATTTTAAAAATAACTTAGATGACTTTTTCCCCACCTTTTATAAACAAGCAATACAATTCTCAATTTATAAGCATGTCTTCACAGGTTTGGAAATGTGTTATATGCACCCTAACTACTAGTTGTAAAAAAAATGTAGACACTCTCCAGATAAAGTCAGCAGATCTAGTTAGTGTCTGGTGGGGACATCACAATACCTGTGTAAAGAAAAGGTAAAAATTGGCAGATGTTATGACTGAAGATGAAGCTAAGTGAACATGACCTACTGCTTATCTTACAAAATTTGAATGGTTTTAATCTGAAATAGAAACCAGTAGCTGTTTTAGGAAAATAGTAAGGGAACCAGAAAATAAATATTAGAAGAAACATTAAGTGAGAATCAGAACACCTGGCTTTTGTATCCTCCATTGTACCACTAATTGGCTGTGTGGGTTTGAGCAATATCTCTGTTTTGCAAGTCTATTTTATGGCAGGAAGCAATGAGAGATATAAATGGAAGATGATTTTTGAGGCTCTACCAGCTCTCTCACTCTGTCTAAACAGAGACATCATGTGGAAAGAAGAGGTAATTAAAGTACTCAAAGGGCACTTAGAAAAATACCTAAACTCTGGCATTTAAAACTCAACAATTTAAAACTCAACAATCCAGTGATTTAGAGAGAAAAGCTGGCATCATTAATGATGCTTCAAATGATCTCTAGCACTGTAAAATTACAGGAGAAATACTGTATATTCAACTGAACCAAGACACAAATAAAAACAAAACTGTGGTAGATGCTGAAACCTAAACCTGGAAATTATTAAAACTGTAAAGTTCAAATGAGATGAATATGAAAACTTTCTGTTAATAAGATGTATAGAATTGAAAAGTGATGAGCAGCTTTCAAACATGTTTCATCTATTTATAAAGTTTAAAAAGCTTTGTGTTAGTAATTGATTTCCTTTTAATATTCAGTATTGGTGGTGAGGCAGAATATAAAATTGGTCACAAGTTTTTCCTTTCTTTTCTTTCACACTCTTATAAGGTTACCCCATGAAAAAGGAGAACCTATTTCTATACTCCTTAAATGTAAGTTATGGAACCATCATTAAATTGAACCAATCCATCAGATATCAGCCAAAGAAACAAAGTATACAAAACAAATATTAAAATAAAAAAACTTGGGGCCTGACTTTTTAAATTCTCTCTGCCACTGCCACCACGTGCATAACCTGGTCCTCTGGAAAATGAGATATCTGGTAGGGAGAGGTACCAGTCCTCTCCAGCAGGACCTGATGGAGTTATTGGGAATCAGCCGGTCCCTCATCCACTGAGACCACAAACAGCACAGTGCAGCTCGGCCCAGTCTACTATACTTGCAGAGTGATTTTGGATACAAGAGGCACAGTCCCAACCACTAGTTTAAAAATACAACCTTGGCTTATTATTCCAAGTGAACTCTAGAAGACTATGCGACACTTGTATGACAAGATGACTTAGCTGGCAAGATAAGATCTGCTCATTCAGCCCTTATAAAGAGCATCCTGGATTGGGCAGCTATGCTTTCATTATTGTTGGATAACAGCATATTAGGGACCAAGTGGGATAGAGGAAAATTACTGTGGAATGGTTGAGTCAATGCTATATTTATGAAGCCTCAATTTGAAAAATCAGCAAGTATATTAGGACGTTGTACCTAAAAGTTGAGTGGAAAAGATTTATTTTTTGTCCCGCTGTATGAGTAATTCACGTAACAGATTATTTCCCAAAATTTCAATAGAATATAAGATATGATTGAAAAACAAGGTGAAAATTTGATTTTAAAAAATGACATTAAATATACATTACCATTAATCTCCCTTAAAATACTTGCTCTCACTTCGAAAACACTTATTCCATGGTTCTTGCAATTTTCTGAAGCAGCTCCGGAAGTCCTCTTTGTGAAAGGCTTCAGCTGCACTGTCATTGCTGCCTGATGTCCTGAATTAACTCACAGTGTTTATTTTTTATTATCATTTTGACTTTGGGGAAGAGCCAGAAGTCCCATGGTGGTAGATCCAGTAAACAGGTAGATGAGGATACCCCATATTGTTTCTATAAGCCTGACTTCCTGTTGAATGGCGCCCAGAAGCAGCATTCACTGTTATTTTTCTTAATCACATTTTATAAAGACATTCATGAAGCAGCACTTCCAGAGCTGCTTCAGAAAGTGGCAAGAATGATGTTGTGTGTTCAAAGTGAGAGGGGGTATTTTGAGGAGAATTAATGGCAATTTGTCTCTTATTGTAATTTTTTAAAAATTTAAACATTCACCCTATTTTTACTTTTTTACATTTTTTATTAGTACATGTTTGCATACATAATGTCTACATACATCTTATGGAGTAGGTATGTAACATATCTTAATTCTTCTTATTCCTCTTCTCTATCAGCCCTTCCCACCCATCAGTCGCTGGATTCCCTTCCCATTGCAAAAGATCTGTCTCCCTGTTTCCTATTGACTGTCTTTTTTTTGAGGCTTGTTTATATTTTGGGCTTCTCACATAAGAGAAGGTATGTAATATTTAAGTCTGGTTATACTTTGCTCACCCCTTATATTTTCTTATAGGAGCAAGATATAAGCTATAGTAAACCTAGAACACAGATGCATTTGCTTTCACCCTTGCTTATTTACAGAGCCGCTTAAAAGGGTGAGCTCCGTGAGAGCCAGTTTCTTGTTACTCTTGTGCTCTCTTATATTACTGGGGCTCCCACAAGTACTCAAAGCACAGAGGAGGGTCAGTATACACTTGCTGAATGTAAGGGTTGCTCAGTGATTCTCCAGTGGCAACATCAGCACCACCTCAGGAGCCCAGCTCCAGGGTGGGTGATTCACTCTGGATGGGGTCAGACGATGCTGAGGCTTCTGGGATAAGCAGCACAGTTTGTGAGCCCCTGGAGTAGACTGATGAGCAAATTGAGAGGATGAACAACTCCCACCTGTTTGCATTGAAAGTCCTCCTTTGCTACTTAAAAGTAACAATGGATATAAATGGTCACATTGATTTTAGATTGCTTTTTTGTCACTATATTTTTTATCATGGTAAAACATACATGACAAACTTTATGTTTCCAATAATTTTAAGTACAATTCAATGGCATTGAATACTTTTATAGTGCTATGCAACCATCACAGGATTTGAGATTCTTTGGTAAACATGCAGAGATTTTTCTCCCTAAGTATGTTTGCTGTTCTGATGTAAGCATGCACCAGTGACATTTACTCAGAATCGCAGACAGTACCCGTGTAAGGTTCATTTATGTGTACAGCGATGCACATTTTGAGAAGTGGTCAGCACTATTTAACTCTCATCTCAATATCTTACCTCCTGTGCTTCATGGGCGATTAACTGGTCCATTAACAACCTCCGCCTTCTTTTCTCTCTTTGCTCTCGTGCAAAAGCATCTTCTTCTAGGCGCTTCTGGATTTTTTTAATGTAGTCATCATCTGAGTAAGTGTTTAACAAGTCTGTAGCTGTATGGTCTGCTGTATCTAAAGCAGTCTTGGATGAACTAAGGACAATGGTTTTTTATTTTACTTACTTGTTTATTTAGTTACTTTAAAAGAATTAAGTTTATTGGTACATTTTAGATATATAACAGCCACATTTATCATAGGGAATTTGTATCTGTATATGATATATCATGATTCTCTTTTTTCCACTTCCTATCCCTTCAACCCCTTTTCCTATCCTTTTATACTAAAGCTTTGCTACCATTTTTTCTTCTTTTCTCATTCTTTTTCTTTCCTTCCTCTCCCCCTACCCTCTCCCTAGTTTCCTTTCTCATTTGAATATTTTCTTCCTATGTCCCAACATCTATTATATATTTGCTCCTTATTTACACTCACACCAGAGAAAGAATGAAGTATTTACACAGTGCCCCAACAGTTTTTTTATTTTATATTTAAAAAAACATGATGAGATAATATTTGTGACTATGGAAGACATCTATATAGGGCTCCCTTGAGTGCCCCTTTAACTGACTAATATAACCACTGAAGTTAATATTAGATCTCTAGTGTGACACCCACAGCTTATATTATAGATTCTGTTTACTTCTCTCCATTTTTGAGTTATGTCTCTGTGAGGTCCTTAGCAGAGCCTTCTTTATAAGCCCATCACATGCATTCCCGTGTTTATAGCAGCATAATTTCCAATAGCTAAATCTTGGAAGCAGCCTATATATCCATCAATGCATGAATGGAAAAAGAAAATATGGTACTTATACAAGATGGAGTATTTCTTGGCTCTGAAAAGGATAAACTTAGGTCATTTGCAGGAAAATGGGTGCACCTTGAGACCATAACGTTAAGTGAAGTAAATTTGACACACAAGTTCAAATATCACATGGTTTCACTTATATGACAAACCTAATATAGAAATAAAGTACAAAATGAAAGACAAGCAATGGGGGGAAAAAGAGAGAGAGGAAAAAATATTTTATAATCCAGCATGGCCAATGTATGTAAATGTATATTTTGATTCAGTATAATTGTCTCACATGTTTTACATGTTTTTTTGGCTCATTAGTCTGGCTGTTAATTTGTGTTTACTATAATTAATTTGATAAAGACTTACAGACTATACAAGTGGATCTAATGCTGGAAAAAATAATTTTTAAAAAATGGAGGTGGGGAAGGGGGGAAAAGAATTGAGGTGTGTTATGTTCATGTACCAACTCCCCACAATGATGTAATCAATATATACTGCTAACATGTACTCATAGAAATAATTAAAAATTTTTAAAAGCAGCAGCTAGGAAAAGATACAGATAAATCTATCAAAGTTACAGCATCCAACGACTTTAGCTAAATAAACAAATCAAATGATTATTTACGATTTGCCTAAAAAATTAAAAACAAAAAACCTGAGAAACCCTGGGGGGAAAGCAGCTGTGGGAACCCTTGCATTGCTAGCATTAAGATACTGTATATCATAAGATAGCCCATTCTTCCTCAGAAGAAAAAATATAGACTTCAGAGGAACAGCCTTGTCCCTGAGGAATTGGTCAGAGGCAGCCTGTGAAAGAGGCAACTACAGAAATTGCTCTTTAGGTTCAAGTTGCAAGATTTTAGTGCTATCTGACATCAAGTTAGTCTGAAGTTTCTGAATGAACTCAAAATATCATTCTGGATTTGAAGCTAAAACTTGACAAGGAATTGAAAAGGCAGCAATTCAGAAAGGAGATTAAAAGGGCCATGATGAACCACAGCCTTTGTTTTCTTTAAAAATGTTCCCTGGACTCATTCATCTATTTTGTGGTGATGAACAGATGGTACCCAGCAGAAAGGCCATTTCAAAATATTGAGATATTTTTTACTTGTTAGTAAATAGTATTCTCTGTACCTCCTTTCCAGGGACACCTCAGTTCCCAGAATTTTGCAGTCACTGAATACAATAGTGTTTTCCAAGCCCTACCAGCATTCATTTTGAATGACTAGTGTCTTTACCATGTCAGTAATTAAATGTCTCAAGATTGTCCCTGACCAGTACAGCTGCAAATGCTTGCCTGTTCTCTATTTCTTTGGCCACTCCAGATGGACTCTAGATCTCCATCAGTTACCTTCAGAAACCCCAAAGCAATAGGTGTCAAATTAATAGTTTAGTTGGAAGAATAAGCTTAGCACAGAAAAATAAATCAACTTCACATCGCATATCTACCTTCCTTCTAGACTTCATGAAAGTTGCTAACAATTAATTTCGATTTTAACTTTTTTATCTTCCATATTAACATTCTTAATGAAGATCTGCCAAAGTGAAAGACTTTTGGTAAAGGTAAAATAGATAAATTATTTCTAAATATTTAAAGGCTACACACAGACTAGGATCCAGTTTCGTGAGTAAAGAGTTAACATCCCACCTTTCTTTTGCTTGGAGATCCTTTTTTATTAATGCTTCAAACTTCATGATCTCATCAGCGACATCCTTTAAAGAAAATTCATCACCACTTAAACATTTTAATGTGACATTATCTGATAATAGACTTAAGCTCTTTTTCATGTATTACAATTTATTATTAATGGTCTTTTTCAACGTAGGAAAATAGTCAAATACTAAATTGAGGTCAGAAAAAGCCACTGTAGGTAACATTTTATGGACTTTAAGCATAAGATATTTGTTAGTGTTTTTAAAGATTCTGATTAATGTAAAACAAAATGGGCTTGGGAATCTCGGAGTAATCTGTCAATGTCTACTTTACCAACACAATGAACTTGAATAATGCTAGTTTTTAAGGTTTCAGGTTCCTTATTTACAAAATGGGGGAAATAATACTCTACTTAGAAAGTTATTTACAAATTAAATTTCTAATCTGCAGCCTGACATACAATAGACATCCAAGAATGGCAGCTATTATTCATCTTCTTGTGTCATACAAGAGAACATCAATAATCAAGAATTAGTATTAAAATATAGTGTTGCTCTCCTAGGAAATATGATAGGCTTTACCCTGTTATAAAAAGTGGTAGTTGGTCTGTTTTGGTAAAATATCACTACTATAGATATTGTAAATTTAAATGACCTGATAGCAACAAGTGATTTAACATTCCATGGATTTACAGCAACATAATACTGCATGGTGCAAAGAAATGGCATAAATGTATGTGTGTCTCACTTGGCCCTTGCACTACCCATACCACTGAACTATTACAACAGCAGTTATTCTGATCTAGTTTGTTAGCAACCACAGAATCCTTCTAGTCATGGGAGTCTAGACCTGTACTGTCTTCTAGTGAAGAATTTTCCATGCCTAGTCTAAAGCTAAATTCTGTATTTCTGAACAAATAACAGTATAAAGTGGATTGGCCATGCATAGACGTGAGGAATTTTGAATACAAGTACCCACAATTTGGAAATTAAGAAGTTTTGAAAGGCAACCCTATATATTTTAGGAAAAGATCACCCTTCAATTAAAATAACTATGACACAATAGTAAAGGATTATCACTTACTGCTGCCTCCTGTTGCTTTTTCATCATTTTTTGGGCCTCAAGTGCTTTCAAAGTGCGATTTGATGCAGGTTTAGGAATTTGTATGATAGCTGCTTGGATTTTGGCCATTATTTCATTTTGTCGTCTTCTGCTTAAGCGTTGCTGAGTATCACATACACATCGGTTCAGTTATTCAGTTTGTCAGAGTAATGGGCAATGTACAATTTATCAAAATTTTCAGAACCAAACAATTAACCAATATACTAGGTGTTAAGACTGTGTAATGACAAGAAGCAATTGTCAATGTGATTTACATAAAAATCATGATATTAAAGCACAATCGTGAAATCCCCAAATTATATCTGGTAAGTATGTATATTATCATTCTGTGTTATGGCACTGAAGAATAATAAAGGTATTCCAAATACAAAGAAAATTATTATACTTTCCCAATCCTGCCTTTGTGACCTGCATGATCATGGGAAGAGAAAAGTACTGTCTCCGAAGATTCTCTGTAGGGAAATTTCAACCTAGGAGAGTCTGTAGAAAGGCTCCAGGGAAACCCAATAACAATGACAGTTTATCCCAAACACAGTTACAAAGTGAACGTAAGCTAGTGGGTACCACAAACATTGAATTGACACTCAGTTATATATCAGTATTGGTTCATATCTTCAATATGTAGGCAATAATTATTTTAAGGAAAATATAAGCTAAAGGATATAAGAAATGAAAATAAAAGCCTAAAACTCAGAAGAATTATTTTAAAAATAAATGATTGAAGAGGTAACCTATGAAACCAATCATCACTTTACTACTAAAGTATTATATTGGGACTAGTAAGACATTATTTGTTTCTATGTCCAGAGACATAATTTAATTTATCATCTAAACTGTAGAAATTGAACATAATTTAAAAGTTTTCATTTTACGTTCCAAAATGTGAATTTTTATGTGTAATATGTATAATGTATCTATCTTTTTCTTCAAGAAAATCTGTAAGTCACACTTTTTCTTTTGCCCAGTTCACTTTCTATGATCATTTTTAGCATAGTTTATTTCAGAATATGTAATGGTGTCACATCTTCCTTTCCAAATTTTCTTTGGAGACTACCTGCATTAGATTTGGACTCCCATTTAAAGCTGAACTGACTGGTTTCAGATAAGTTGAATTCTAATCTCTTGGTCCTGACTTAAGTACTATAGTCTCTTGCCATGCAATGCTAGGGGAAGCATAATCCTTGACTCTGGCAATAATGGAAGCATAAGATCTTCCAGCATTTGTTTTTTGTCTTTTCCTCCTCACATACAAGAATGCAGTCACCATTCTGGAATATTAATTCATGTGTGTGTGTGTGTGTGTGTGTGTGTGATTTTACAGTGCAATAGTATGAATTATAATTCTTTTGCTTGTAGTTTGCACATTCCACATACCTAGCCACCTGAAATCCTTCTAAAACTCTTTAATGGCTCCATACATCTTTATCCAATCATGGCCTTAAAGACACATAATGAAAGATTTTCAAAAAAGTTTGAAAGGCATCAGTGTGTTAGTCACAACAGAAAACAAGGGCCAGGAATAAGTCAAAGAGATGTTTAACATGGTTGGAAAGGGAAGAGAGAGATGCAGCAGGGGAGAGAAGGGGCAAGGAGAGGGAGAGGAAGGACAAAGTCATGCATCAGGAAAATACTATTTGTGCTGCATTACTGCATATGCAACGTGTACTACACAAATAACTCACAATAGTGTACAATACCCATTTCCCCAAATACTATCATTCCATAAAACCTCTCTAGTATTAAAACATCTTTGTTTTTTCCTGAGTTTTCAAAATCTTTTAAGTTTCTCAGAATGCACTAGGGCAAGAACTTTTCCATTTGTTTGTATCATTCTTCAAACCTTTATGTAACCACAACGCACTGAATTCAGTTTGATGTGGTACTAGATTTTTAAGTATCTAAATGAAGAAAATATTTCACAAGATTTTGCTATTAGAGAATAATGATTGTATTGCCATTATGAACACATATAAATTTATCTTTAAAATAAATTTTCTATGAATTAACATTGTTGATAATTAAAATAAATCCAAGCCTCATGTCAGTGATTTATGTCTTTAACTGATCTAAGGTCAGTAAAAATATGATTTGATTTTCTTATCAAATAGACTTGTGTATATTTTATAGTAAATTACTTTTTCAGTGAATAGTATTTATATCGTTAGAATACATTGTCACATAAATAATTTCATAAAATCCGTTCTAATGCATAAGAGATAATATAAGAAGCCAGATTCTTTCCATTATTGAAACCACTCCTCAGGAAAAAAAGAGAAACATTATATCTTGAGGGCACAAGTCTCAGTTCAGTTATCTATTAGCTGCATAAAACAGCGAAGTTACCTAAACCTTCTGTGGCCCAGTTTCATCATCTATAAAATGGGAATAATAAAAGTACCTGTATTACAGAGTTATTTTGACAACCAAGCGAATCAATATACACAAAGTACCCACAATGAGATTTGGCATTTCCCTATTACATACAATAAACATCAGCCAGTATTAATATTAGTATACAACAGTCACTTGCATCTCTCCCCATCTGCCATCAAAGAAAAAATCATCATTATTTCTTTCCTAATATCTCTCCTCCTCTACACAAATAAAAAAAAACACTTATTGTCTCATCATCTTTTCTTCACAGAGGATATCTTTCCATTGGTCTTCATACCACATCTGTCTCCTGTGGCTAAATTTTCTTCTCACTTGGGAAATTATTCCACTTTCTGTGATATCGAATAATCTGATACTTCTCTGTCTCCTAAACTACTTTCTTAATTTGTTTCCTTTACCTTCATATTTCTTAAAAGTATATTCTCTTTTGTCATCAGCTTCCTTCCCAAATCATGGCAATCATACCACCTAAATAAAAACATTTTTTCTCCCCAAAATGTAAATTCCTAGGAAATTGAGATTTTCTCTCTGTTGGTCATTTTCAAGTGCCTGGCATAAGGTCGGAACCTGATAAATATCTGTCTAATGAATGATTAACTCTGGAAGTCACCCTTGACCAATGCTAGGCCTAAGGATCACTGTCTGTCCCCATCTAGGGCATCTTTTCCACCAGTTGTATCAACAGCAGATTGTCTTCTTGAAGCTACACAGAAGCCCAGTGATCAGGCAGGTACAGATCATTGTCCTTGTTTTTACCACTGAGAAAACGATATCTGAAAATTTCTTCAGAGACTAGTGCAAAGTTAACCAGTTTGTTTATGAAGAAGGATATAGTACTACATTATTCAGATTTAATTCTAATTTAATTTCTAGCTCTCTATGGGTATTGAGTCCATTTTGTTATCAAGTTTATAAAAATGTCCATTAAGAATGGACAAATCTGAAAATAGAAAGGGCTCTCACATTGATTATGTCATGGTTGCTTTGTAAATAAAATTTAAAAATTTAATTATTTACATCCATATTTACTCCTTTGCATTAGGGTTGCACTAAATATTAGTTCACGGGGCTGGAAATTAACTTCCTTCACTTACCATAAGGAAATAGTATGGGACTGAAAATAATTTTCATCTAGAAAGGTATATTAATTAATCAGAGCATATTTCCTGAAGATTTGCAATTCTGAAAGCTCTACACTAAATATATTTCTTGAATCTGAGGTACTAAAGACCATAAGGTCATATGATATACAAATAATGAACACTTAGCCAACAATATCAGCATTAGGAGGTTAACACCCAGAGACCGAATAGTACCTGTTCCCCAGGAGTTCCAAAGAAGATAATCTATGTGTACCAGAAAGTCTAAACACAACAGATGGAAAAGAAAAGTTTGGGAAAGAAGAGAGACAAGAAAGGTTACTTTGGGTGGGAGGGAAGAGTAGGAATACACAAGTCATATTCAAAGACGCACTATCAATTAGCATAAAAGAAATAAAGACATAATGCTGAAGAATATGAAGAAATAAAGTTAGAAAGATGAGTTGACACTGTTTAAGGAAAGAATGTGAAGATCAGCAAAATTTAGCGACAGGATATATATGCAAAATGACTTCCAAGCCAATGAGGAGCCCAATGAATTTGTACTTCAGAGAACATTCATGTGGCAGTTGATCAGGCAAAAACTGTTAAGGCTGGAGAGATGTGTCAGTTGCTGCCTGAGTGTGTAAGGAGATCTGAGCAGATATAAGGGTAAAAATGGAAAGAGGCATGCAGGCACAAAAATTATTGGGATTGAGGAACAGACTTTTACAGTTATTGGCAATGTGAATAGGGATATGGCATCAAAACTGGCTAAGTTAATTAGAAATATTAACAAAATAAAATTAAAATTTGGCCGGTAACAGACATATTGACATATATCTGATGGATAAATACTGCAGCACCGTCATTATTCTTCTCAAAGTTTTACACTGTGACATGCTTCTCAGGTTTGTGTACCCACCTCTCGGAAAGCCTCGCTTTTCACGCTTTGAAACTTTAAGCTTGTCAGAGGCTGCGTGGTCGACAGTGGTGCACCAGTCAATCCACTCTTCTTCTTTTTTTGAAGAGCAATGTACAATTGATATAGGAGTTTTGTTGCTGCTCCAGGCTTTTCTGTGATTATGTTTTGGGCCACATTCTTATCAAATTGCACGCCCAGAAGTTGAAGCGTTGGCTCCAAGCGGGAAAAATTGCTAAGTCTGGCTGTTGAAATCCTAGGGGTTAACATATTTTATATAATTAGACACTGATCTTGAAGTAAAACAACAAATAGCAGAGGAATTACCATTACAATATTATGAATTATCTCATGTTCTTTTAATCATTCTTCTCTAAAACTGCTGAGTAATGGAAAACCTGAAACTTTTTTATTGTCCATGTCTACCTGAAGTCCATTTATCTTTCTGAAATGAACTAAAATTCATTAATTTTACATTTTTTTGCTCAAAATTGAAAATACAAATTTTATAGAAAGTTAATATTGAAAGAGATAATCAGATACTTTCTTCCAAATAGAAAATATTAACTATACTTTTAAAAACTATTTCATTTAGAAGGCAAAATTATAGTTTAGATGTTTATTTCTACCAACTTCTCACAAAAATGATACCTCAGAACTGAGAGAATTGCCACACATGTATTTTAGTGCCTAAAGAAAGAAAACACTTAGGAGTCCATGGCACCCTACGTATTACATGTATGGAGAAAGAGAACTGAGGGTCACCTGTCAGAGTTTTTGTCTGAATCATAACCTTTGGCTGCAGTGGTTAAGGACACCATAATTCAGGAGGGAAAATCCAAAAGCAAGCATTACCCATTTCTAATTTTTTTTTCAAAGTTTAACCCTACAACAAGAAAAAGGAAGAACATTCCCACTCCTCTACCTTATATAATATGGCTCCCAAAATGCAAAGGAAGTTTGTACATATTATAGTTATTTAACTATTAGGCTTTAAAATGGCTTTTATTAACTGGTCATTGTATTCAAGTATAACAACATTTCTCTCTGTAAGTTCTAATAAATATTCTAAATTTCTTTTCTTTTTTTTTTTAATTTTATTTAAGCGAAGAAAAACAAAACAAACAAAAACTACAACAATAACAACAAAAAAACGACATATATAGTAAAAACAACAAACAAAAGAGACAAGCAAACAACTAGCATAAATACACAACATTGCAGGTTTACAAAACCGGAAGATAGAAGCTTGAAAATGGTTGCAATTTACACATCGTTATCTTTAAAATGGTTTCTTACATTAACAGATATAGACAAATCGAAATTTGGGAAATGTAACTTGCATGTAAATTGGTGGAAATTCATGCTTGTTAAAGCAATTGTACATTCAGCATAATGATAATCAGCAGTTGTTTTTGAATACAGAAAAACTACTGGGACATCTTTGCTTGGTCTCCAGAGCATATGATGTAAGTTATGACCTCTGAGGTAATAAGAAATCTGTTCTGGGAAAAGTCATCTCCTTCTGGATTTGCAGCCCTTATTTAACAAGGGACTACTTTCTCCTCTCCTCTTTGACACCTGGTGAAGGAAAACAACTTTTTGCAAGATAAGTACAAGCTGTTCTCCCAAAAATATTCTTATATATTTATTTCTTTCTTTTTACTAATATACTCATTATTCACTCTTTTAGAAGGACTAATCACAGTCTAAGAAAGATAATGCAGTTAGTTAGAATTTCTCAAATAATGAAATTCAAGTTATTAGCAGCATGCAGGTTATAACTTTCATTTCAGATTAGGAAAATTAAAAGTATTAGACAAGATGCTCAAATAAAAAAATCTGGATTTTGAGAAATAAATATTTTTTTCACCAACGGTACTACTAAGGTCGTCCATGGATTTTCTCATCCTTTCCTTATTTAAAAGAAAGTGATATATCCCAAGAACTTAAGATAAATGATATTTGGTTGTCAGGAAAAGGAAGTCCCTCTCTATGGAATTAGTCTAGGTGCCCATTAAAAGATGGATAAGGAAAGTATTGTATATATACACAATGAAATATTTACTCAGCCATAAAGAAGAAAGGAATCTCATTTGTAGAAAACTAGGTGGAACTAGAGACCATCCTATTAAGGAAAATAGGTCAAACACAGAAAGACAAGTATCACATATTTTCTCTTGTGATATGTGGCACTGAGAAATTTTTTAAAATGACTTAAAAGTAGTACAGGGATTAAAGGGGCTGGGGGAAAAGTGAGAAAGGGGAGATAAAAAGGGTAGTAGAGAAGATATATATGATCAGAACATAATATATGCATATATAAAGATGTCACAGTGAAACCTATTAATTTATATAATTCATAATCATTAATAATTACAATTTAATAAGGAAATCAGAAAATGCACCAACTCTCAGTAGGACAGAAATTCCTCCCAGTGGAAAACAGGTAGGGCTGTTGCAACTGATGTTACTCATACAGGAAGCACACCTCCAAATACTGGACAAGGATATGAAATAGATCATGTGCTTAGCTTGCCAAGCCCTGTCCCTGGCATAGTATTCCTTCACCCAGAAAGGGCCCTGTTGTTTCTCATACAAAGGTTTCTCTATTCACCAACACCAGCATCTTCACAGTTGTGCCCATCTGTGACCCAGCCAACAATAGCCAATTTAGAACAGTCATTCCTTAGTATCCAAAGGGCCTTCATTCCAGGATCTTGAATGGATACCAATGTCCTTGGATGTTTATACAATGGCAACAATGTGTGCTTATTACCTATGCTTACCTTCTATATTTTAAATCACCTCTAGATTACTTATACTAATGCAGTGTAAATTCTATGCAAATGTTTTTATACCGAAGCTCTTACTTATTCAAGATGTTTAAAGACATCTGTTTATTAGATGGTCACTAAGCTAACCAAGAACACAATGAAGAATACAGATTTTTACAGAATTAGTCCAAGAAATTCACTAACAAAACTAAAAGCAACAACAGAGGTAAGACTATCAACAACCGACCTTGGGGAGGTGCAATAATTTTAGTTGCCACATGATATGATTTTCAGTGTTCCATTTTCAGTAATGATGAAGCATATGGAGACACAAGAAGCTATAGGCCACACATAAGGAAAAGAGTTGGTGGAATTTCCCTGAGGAACTCCAGCAAGTATAATTGCAGAAAACAAAAGTGCTGCTATAGCAAAATAGTCACTAGAAAAATAAGTTTAAAGAATAAATAAAACCTCAAAAATCTTTGGGACAACATCAAGCATACTAACATACACATACTGAGATTTCCAAAAAGACACAATAGAGAGAAAGGAGTAAAAAGAATAGTTTGAAAAATAATTCCCCAAATTTTAACATATTTGATGAAAGTCATGAATCTACATACCCAATAATCTCACTGATATCTAAATAGGCTATCTATAGATAACCATGCATAGATAACCAAGCAGCAAGAGAAAATCAAGTCATCACAGAGAAGGGTTTCCCCATAAAGTATGTAGCTGACTTTTCTGAAACTAAGTAGGTCAGAGGGCGGCAGGAAGAAGTATTCAAAGTGCTGAAAGGGGAAAAATGCTGACCAAGAATTCTGCATTTAGCAAACTATGTGTCGAAATTGAAGGATGAATAAAAGCTAAGAGAAGTGATTGTCCACATACCAACAATATAAGACATACTAAGAAATCCTTAAGGCCTAAATGAAGAACGTCAAACAGCAACGTCACATGAAGAAATAAAGTACTATACATGTAGAGGTAATTATACAGAGAAATATATAAAAGAGTTTAAATGTACTTTCGTTTGTAACTATTGTCTTCTGTCTGACCTAAAGAATAATGATACAAAACAGTAATTTTAAAATTGATTCTGTTTATGTCAATAATAGTATAAAGAGAGGAGGAAAAAATTGGGATACAAAAGTTTTTGTATGATATTGAAAACAAATTAGCATTAATCTGAACCATTATGAGTTGGTTTAAAATGTAAATTATAATCCTCATGGCAACCTCTATGGAAATAATTCAAAGGTATACTAAAAGAAATAACAAGAAAATTAAGATTATATTTGAAAATATTAACACAAAGGAAGGGAGAAAGGGAGAAGCAAAAGATACAGAAAACAAATACCAAAAAGGCAGATTTAAATCCTCCCTCTTCTGTAATTATACTAAAAATAGATTAAATAACTTATGCTTACAAAGCAAATGTTGTTAGAATAGATATTGATTCAATTATATGCCTTTTAGCAGAGAATACACTTTAGATTTAAAGATAAACATTAGTTGAAAGGAAAAGGATGGAAAAACATATATTATGCAAATAATCAAAAAAGAACCAAAGTGACTAAACCAGTATCAGACAAAATTAACTTTAAGAAAAAAATTACTATTAGATAATAAGAACATTTTATAACTTTCAAGAAGATATAAAAAGTACAAACATACATGCATCTAACAAGAGCACCACAAAATGCACAAAGAAACAGCTGAATGAATTAGAGGGAGAAACAGCCAGATCTACAGCAATAACCATGGACTTTGATACCACTCTCTGAACAAGGGGTACAGAAACAAGGCAGAAGAGCAACAACAAATTATAAGACTTAGTGTTATAAACCAAGTAAACCTTAAAGATATCTATGGAATATCAACAAAAACATAATGCACATTCTTTTCAAGTACACATGAAATATTTTCAGTGAGACAGTACACATTAGAAAATAAAGTTTCCATAACTTTAGAAATATTGATATAGAAGTGTTTACTCACAGAATCATACTAAAATCACTGAATGGCATTCTTTAAAATGGCGAGTTGTGGTATAAGAATTTTATCACAATATAAATACTAAAAGGAAAACTTATGGAATTTTAAATTAGTACTTCAATTGTATTTTTTTTTCTTTTTTTGCAGCACCAGGAATTGAACTCACAATCTCGCATTTGTTAGACAGGCACTTAAGTCACTGAGCCAAACTCCTGGCCCTTGTATTTTATTTTTAAAATACAAGTATTGATACTAATTTATCATTCAGGTCATTATAGGCTAATTCATTTCTTCTTCTAGTAAAAAGAATAATTAACAAAAGAAAAAGTAACCTGACCTAAAAGCACAGGAATATGAAAGACGCTAACTGAGTCCTATGTGCAGACGAGGTCTTGCTGAAACCATATGATTTTCTCTCCTTTGTATTCCTGAGGCAATAAAGAATGCCTTTGTGAGGAAGCAACAATTTCCATACCAGTGGTTTGACTGGCTTAGGTTTGGAAATAATCTTGTGAATGATGATTTTATCAACTTTGAATACTCCAATGCCTAAACACTTAATGATTCTAAAAAGTAAATAATAAAGAGTAAATAATCTCACTAACCTGCTGTCTGAAAATTCTGAAAAATCATCCTGAAGTTCGAATTTGTGAAGAACTTCTCCAATTAGATAGCCACTGGAAAACACCTTTGCAAATGACTTGGGATCTGAATTTGAATATATTGACATAAAAAAGAAAAAAATTTGTTGCGATATAACATATACATACAATCAAATTATATAATTTAATTTGAACCCAATTGCCATCAATATATCTCTAGAAGTATCTTTTAATAACCAAAGTAAATGATTTATGTGTAACAGTAGACACAAATCCTCAAATTAAAACCAATATTTGATGATATATACAATTTTGAAAGAGGAGGATAATTTCAAATTAAAGTGATATAGAAGACATTCCTTTATTTATTTATTTATTTTTTTTTTGTGGCACCAGGGATTGAACTCACAACCTCGCACCTGGCAGACAGGCACTTAAAGTCACTGAGCCAAACTCCCAGCCCTGATATAGAAGACATTCAATAAAATATATTTTTAAAAATCCCAGATCTAAAAACAAACCTTCAAGATATATTACAAAATCATGCTCTATTCCTTTATTCATACAACCTATGATGGAACATATTCTAGACAAGTGAAGTTCAATCTTAAATTTTAAAATAAAGACATAATTTTAATTTTTAAATAACAAGAAGTATACTAAAAGCATTTGTACCATCTTAATTAAACCGTATTGAACATAATCAAGTTTTTGCTTTGTGGCTCAAAGAAAACACTATAATCCAATTGTTGTACCATTTATTGACGGAAACATCTCAGAGGAAAATTAGCTTTGAGCCAGACATAATCTATGCAGGAGTCCTGGCTCACTGGCCCTTACTCACTATGAAATCTTGGGCAGGGAGCGTAACCTTCCTGAAATTCTGTCTGACAGGAAAGGGGAAGAGAAAGGGGAAGTAATATTTATGACATGCCATGTACAAGTACCAAATACCCACAATCACTGTAAACATTACACGTCATAAACATGAGCTAAGAATAATAAGAACAAGAATGAAAATGAAGAAAGGGGATTTAGAGACAGAGAGAGGGAAAAGAGTGGGAAGGGGAAGTAGATTAAAAAAGAAACAAGTTATGTTATATGCATGCACCTACTCCCCAGGGTGAATGTAAGCTTCATGTACTGCAAACATGTACAAATAAAATGAAAATAAAATAGGTAATGATATCTATATCTTGTGTTTTGGTTAGTCTTAACAAGACTTACTTTTAACTGATACTTATAAACATATGAATTTCATGTATTAATGGAATACCATGATATTTTGATATGCATACACATTCTATAATACTTAAGTCAGGTTAAAAATATGCAGCTCTTCAAATGTTTATCATTTCTTCATGGCAAAATCTCTGACAAACCTTTTTTTCTAGCTGTTTGAAATGTACAGTTCATTATTGGTTTATATAATGAACTCACTGTACAATAGTACAACAAACTTACCTTACTATAACAGAGTACTCATTGACCAACCTTCCTCTGTTTCTCTCTTTTCCCTACTCTCCCCAGACTCTGGGATCCATCATTGTACTCTCAACTTCTATGCAATCAGCATCTTTAAACTTCATGGAAGAGCAAGATCAGATACTTGTTTTTCTGTGCTTGGCTAATTTCATTTAACATAATCTCCAAGTTCATGTATGCTGTTACAAAAGATATATTTCTGTTCTCTTTTATGAAAGGCTGAATGGCATTTCGCTGCCGGATGCTATTTTAAAGATTGTAAAAAATATCTGAGAATTGCCGGGTGCCATGTCTTTCATATAGTAGGCACATCATCATAAGTGCAGAAAAAATTTCAAGTATTCCATAGAATTTTCTTCCTTTAAAAAAATCTCCTGTTTTAGGATACAGTGTTATATGGCATTTATGGATGATACACAAAATTGATAAACCAAATAAATTATAGTATCATAGATTAAAGCCATCATCTCTAAAATGATTTCAAAATCCTTCATAAATGTTAAAGATAGTCCATCCATTAGGTAACATCAGTGAAAACACTGTACCTCATTCCAGAATCATAAATGCAATTATATTAAATTGCTCTACTTTATCTATTTGACTAAGAATGAGGTGGCTAACTGAGCATGCAGAGTAGCACATATTTTATGACGGATACAACTGAAGATGGTTCTGAGGCTTCAGGAAGGTGATCTGGCCCACAAAGTCCACTGCACAGAGACCTTATTCAGAAGACTCTATCACATGTAGAAGGTTCTTTTGCCATCTGAAACTAGTTCACAATTTTAACCAAGACTTTCATATTATTTATTCTCAAAGTACTTGAAACTGAATAATGTATCAATTCTTAGGTTCAAACAATAAAATAACATCAGTTTAAAAATGTGAATTATTCCCTTTGATCTATTTATGCAGAGTGAGCTTCTGAACTGACTAGCATTAGCATTTGAACCTGTTGACTATGGTTATGTAATATTTGATTTACAATAGAAAAATGAAGGATAAGAAACCTGCAGGGGAAAACGCTTTTGTCTATGGATCACTTTAGTGATAAACAATTAAATTTTGTAATTCCCAAGAAAATAAAAGCTTTAAATCATCTAAACCTGTTCTTAGCTACAGTTCATTGGAGGAGACATACTACATTTATTGTTAAAATTTGGAGCCTGGCACGCGCACATGGGCTTTAGCAAGCTTGTCCTCAAGTATGCCAGTTTTATTATTATTTTAAGCCTGTTAAGGTCAGAATGATCTCACTCTAAAAACATAATACATTCTTTCAGAGTTGATGGTTTGATGCCCTTCTCTGTAAATCACAACAGTTCTTGCAAAGCTGCTCCTTCATTTGAAACACTGACGTTACTCTTAAACATATACTTAGAGACTAGTCACCTACTGAGGGAGAATTTGTAATGCACGGCATACACTAGATCTATAATTCAGCTAGGTCTGGTCAACTTCCTGGATATATTCCTTGCAGGATGAGTTCAGCTTGTATTTCATAAGCAATGCACCCACCTATCCTGACTTTACGATGGCGCGCCCTGAACATCAGAGAGCCTTGTGATGCCATTAAAATGAGGATTGCCTTGCACTTACACTGAATGCCAACTGCTACTCAGCAAGAACCTTCCAGCATCATAGCTTTGTAATGTTAAGCAACTAGAATCCAAATAGCTCCCGACTTCCTCTTAAGTACAGAAGTGGACTGTCACCCTCTGTGTCACTGTGGCTTGCTCTTTTGCTCACCGACCCTGAGGTTATCCCCAGTGCTATTCCCTGATCTGCTTGATGCCAGTCTTCAATGTGCTATCTGACCTTCTCTGGCTGTGCCTTCCACTTCTTCTGTCTGTTGCTTTTTTTCTTTTTCTTGTCTTCTCTTCTCTTCCTTAGTCCATCCCTATTCTCTTAGTTTCCTAAACAGCCATTTGATCTGGAGTTATTGTCAATCTATAGATACAACTTTCTTTCTGGCCCTAGGTTATTAGGCTGTTGAATGGGTCTCTAGCTTATTGGTTTCTAGTTAGGAGCAACTTCTATGTCACCTTCAGTTAGTCCATTTCCTTCCTCCCTACCCCTGGATTTCAAATTATGCCTGTTGTCCATAGTAACTGAATGTCTGAAGTCTCTCCCATGAAAAACAAGGAGACAACTGAATCCTATTCTGTTGCCCTGAATATAGCAGACAAATGGTCTGTGCCAAATTATTCATTATAAATAGATTACTTGAAAATTAAAATCATAATACATTTCCTTTGAAATGGCATGGTATATTAACAAGACAATTCAGATACAAATAAAACAGGTGTCTATAGTATACAGGTCAATGAATAACAGTAAGCACTTATGCATTTCCTTGTTTGGATAGCTTTCAGCAATACACATATATGAAAATATATGTCTGCAGCTTTTTATGCATGACAATTAACATTTCAAGTTTATTTTATGTCAGCAAAAAAGAGTACACTTGAGTAAAGAATATAGCAAATTGTAAGTCAACACAGAGAAAAGTTGGAGAAGATACGAAAACAGAAACAGGAGAGAACAAATGTGAGAAACTACATAATGAGAAAAGTCTGAAAAACATACAAGCTATAAATATATAAATTAAGAAACATAGAAGGAGAATGTTAGGCAGGTAGTTAGACAATAGAAGGCCTAAGGGATGGGAAGGGTGGTATCCAAAACAGCATGTATTGCCAGTTTAGTAAAGAAACACTTCAATGGATAATGAATACATTTATAGTTATTTGTCAAGTCCCACAGGACACAATGATATTTGGAGGCTACACACCATGCACATTGCTTCTGACACCTGATCATCTGGCAGCCTAACTCTAGAAAAAAGCATATAGCATTCCTGGCTGCCGTAACCTGCAGTCCAGTGATATCAGGAAAGGAAATGCTCTTTTAAAGACCCTCTTGCCTTGGATTGGGACCTGGTTTAAATTAAGAACTAATCTTTCTCAAAAATCATTTTGTAAGTTCCTTACATGATTAAAGCCCCTGAAAAACACTGGTAAGGAAGGTATTTTGCAATTTCAAAGTAACTTCTCAGTATAAATGTGGACAAGCATCACAATTATTGTAGTTCTCTGAACACTATGAGTAACTTTTGCACAAATAAAAATGTATCCAAACTTGCACTCAGTACAGATACCTTCCCAGCACTCCTTCCTTCTCCCTTTAAGGTACAATTCTATGTCTACTTTACAATAAATTCTACCTATACTTCTGCACATCCTATTTGTCTTTACTGAATTCTTTCATCAAGGACCCAAAGAACTGAGGACCAAACAAATGAGCCTCCCAATGACAAAATGACAGATTAAACAAAACAAAACTAAACTAAAAGACAAAGACAGAGAGTAAGGAAGAGTGTGACAGGAGAGAGAAATAGTGAATAAAAAGAAAAAGTTTATTTTTCCTTTTGTCTCGTCGTGTTTTTCTTCCCATTAACTCTTGTGGAACAGTACAACTAATTCCATGATAGTCACTTTCATAAATCAATTTGCATTAATGATTAGAATTTCCTGTAGGAAAGAAGCAGCAGTTCACTCCAGGACAAGGAATAATATATTAATAGAGGAAAAAAATAAACCTAAACAGCCTAGTGACAACCTTTATCTTGAACCTCAAATGATTTCAATGCGGGATTAAAACCTCAACAACTGAACTCTAGTTTTCAAAGCCATGTTATGGTCCCCCCATCACTCAAGTTACTTTTTTACTAAAATCTTTAATATGGGCCTCTGTGATGGCTCGGAGCTAGGCTGGGACAGCAGGTAAAAGGGTCTCGTGGTTCTCCATCAAAAATGGCCCTGAGCTAACTAGAGAAAGTACTTACAGCCACCCACTTTCCAAAGTAGGAATGAGGAGAGCCCAGGCTTTGAATAAAGAGCCTCTGTTTGACTCCTTGTTCAATTACAAGCCCTTGACCTTGGGTAATTACATAGCCATCCTTTGTCCTTTGTAACAGAGGGACAATGATGGGCTTTACCTCATAAAAGTTGCTTTGAGAATTGAGTTATTGCTTATAAATTGCTTAGCATAATGTCTGGTCCACTCTTCAATTTTCAGTGACAATTATAACTATTATCATTGTCTTCTAACTTAAGGAAGTAAGTCATATTAATTATATAATCTGTAAATTGACTAATAGAACCTCAATGACTTTAGTATAAACATACATGTTCAAACAATATTTCAGTGCTCAGGAAGAAAATATTTGTCCTTGTTCTTAAAATTAGATACATGTCTACACTTAGGGCCCCATTTATCTGGACAAGTACCTATAATAAGCTGATTTTTAGAATAAAATATTTAAATATTTACATTCAGTAGGATGAATAAAAACTAAAGAGCCTCACACCAGTATCTCTGGTCATGTTCTGCTGCCAAATGAATAAAAGACAGATTTTGGATTCTCGGAGACTTCTGGATTTTGACATTGTAGGTAAGGCACTATAGACCTATATTCTACGTTCAGTAGCCTTTTCTCCTTCTTTATTCAGAGAATAATACCGGACCTTCATTGTAAGTACATTTTCAAAACCAAGCAAATTTACTTTCATTTCAGCGAGAGAAATGCAGTTGCTGGTAGCTGGGAATTAGCCTGGCCTTCCTAGGCCCTGGTAATCCTAGGAACTGGACACACTCACACCCAGGCCTTGACATTCTTCTGCTGATCATAACCAATTTAACAACACGCCAACATCAGACAAGGGTCTCTGCAACCCTGATAGATCAAAGCAAAAACACGATCCCTCAAAAAACATGTCTAATTCAGACAAAAATGAGAATATTGTCCAAAACAAAAGGTAAACAAATAACTTTCTGTTTTGACTAATCTAAGTGGTGATTACTTCTTTACTAATCACAACTCCACTTTGCTTCATTCTTCCCCTTTCTAGATAAGATTTATTAAGATACCCCAACATAACACTGTCTGTTTCTTGACAGCATTCAATTCAGAGTAAAGCACCATTTCCTGGAATCCTATACAAAATAATTAACATCAGCCCAAACCAATTCTAACACTCTCTGTGGACTCTCATGGCAATAACTCAATAAATCCAATTTTACTTAGATATTAGATGTATACTATGCCCTTTTCCTGGAGTACACTGACAATTTTTCCTTCAGTATAAGAACAGGATGGACAACATTTATAATTTTTTTCTTTGAAGGCTTTATCATAATCCTCAAGATTTATTACCTGAAACTAAAACTCAATTTCTATATTACAATGCTCTTCACTTGTGAAAATAAAGTTTATCCTTCTTTCTTCAGAATTTTGTACCTTAAAACTTTGGCATTAATTTACACAATGCCCTACTACTGTTATATTTGCTATATAAATTTCTAGTGAATGGAAGCCACATTTTAATAAATAAAGATGCTGATGACCGAGTCAGGAAATATCAAAAATCATTACTTTTTCTTAGAAGTAATATATTTTCTAATGACCCTGAAAATAAGAGTAGAAGAAAATGTGACTTAATGACACTTGGTTAAGAGGGGAATGAACGAAAAGGCAGCAAGTCTAATTTCCTAGCTGTGTAACCCTAAACAGAGCTCTTAACATATTTAATTTCTTCATCTACCAAATAAGAATTAAATGATGCCTGTGTCAGTCCATTTTGTCCTGATGCAACAGAATAATCCAAACTGAGTAATTTATCTTAGCTATTTGGTTCACACAGTTCTACTGGTCAGAAAGTTCAATATCAAGATGCCAGCATCCAGCAAGGGACTTCCTGCTGTATCACAATAACATGGCAGAAGACAGAAGAGTAAACAAGTGCTTCACACACAGAGCCAATGAGTCAAAACTTACCCTTTTATCAGGAGCTCATTCTAGCAGTAACAGCATTAATCCATTCATGAGGGAAGCAGCATTATCAGTTAAGCACTTCTTAAAGATACTACTCCTAACCCAGCAGGATGGCAGTTAAATTTCAAAGTAAGTTCAGGAGAAATGTATTCAAACCACCAATAATGCCTAAGATTATTTTTCATATCTAAAATTGTATTTTCAATGATACAATTAGATCACCGTGTTACATTATAAAATATTTCATGGAAATATTCAATACATTTTTATATTTCCGTTCCCAAAACAAAGCCTGAGAGTTTTTAAAAACTCTAGCCAGAAGAACACATCAGTAATTTTTTTTTTAATGCACAGGAGGACCCAGATAAAATACGCCCATAAAATTTAAGACAAATACTGGAAAATATTACTTGTCAAAATTAAAGCTACTAATATTTAGCATAAAAGAACTAGATTAGCTATCTATGGAAACCTACCTTGAAAATCCCAATAAACAAGGAGCATAGAATACTTCCTAAAACTTACAAAATGTGTCTAATTTTTACACACCTATTTAATTTTATATATCTTGTTATTAATAATTAAGTATAAAGCTATCCTCTAAGAAAAGAATTCCCAAAGATTATAATTTCCGAAGCTTTTGATAATGGAGACTATTTGGTTATGGCACTCTGATACTAATTTCCTCTCATATTGAGTTTATAGAGTTTGTAAAATAGAGGCAATGTTTATTCTAAAAAACTAACAGAATTCTCAAAGAAAGGAACAGAAACTATTGCAGTAACACTACTCTTTTTGCTTATTTTTTGTTATAAAACTAACTCTTGAATTCCAGACACAATTTTGTGTTAAGCAATTTTTGGTATTCTAAGACATTTCGATAACATACATATCTAAGCATTGTTTTCTAGGCAAAATAGTCTAGTTAATATTAACCCACTGAAGATACCTAGCTTTGGTTATATAGATTGCAATCTTCCTCCATCAGCATTAATCATGCCTCCAGGGACTTCTAAGAAACTTTATTACCGCCTTCTAAGGTGGAAGACACCTACTTACAATTGAGACTGATGGAGTCCATTTTCTGTACTGAGGTTATTTAGAGTAGCCTGAGCAATGCAAAATTCAGTGTAACATGCTTTGCCCCAATTGACATCTACCTTCCAGAACAGCTCAGAAATCAATTGACTTTGGCCGCTTCTCTAACAAGAACTGAAACGTTATTTGGCTTCATTAAGGCACTCACTTGGCATCCTCACCATGTTTCTTTGCCTCACAATGAAAGGACCAAATTACTTTTAATCAAACACTAATAAATCCATCTTGGCCATTTAACCATCTAGGAATTAGGTTATACCTTGTGAATTTATAACATGCTCCATTGATTGAATTTCTATACTTCCCTTGATTTCAAATTGAGTAACAACCCTTACAAAACAATTTAAATGAATGCGTTAGGGAGAATATTTTAGGCATGTACATATTTCTAAGTGCAAACCGTAACATATAACACTAAAAACACAAGTCAAAGATCTAGGTTCAAAACTTTACTTCAAAACTTGTTAGTCATGTGAACCTAACAAATTACCAAATTCAGCATAATTTACTTATCTGTATAACTGGGGAAATGTTGTAGGGTTGTTTGTAACATTAAGAAAGACAAAATATGCGAAGGGCTTAGCACAGAGTACGTCATAAGTTTGTAAGTGCTCAATAAAGTATACATTTTATTATCATTTTCCAACTATAAATTTCATCTGAGAAAATAACTCTTCTACAAAACCTTACAGTACTATATTTAAGATGTTTTCCATATTGCAACTTAAATGTTAGCCTTTTCTTCTATTTTGTCATGGGTTTGATTTCCTTTTTTAATTTTTACATTTTTAATGCTTGAGTTTTCCCTTCAAACTATGAAAACAGTACAAGCAGCAAACCAAACAACAAAAATGTATATTTAAAAAGCTATCAGATCCCCTTACAAACAATAGGAATACACTGGTTTCCATCCTATATCCATTTCTCTTTATTTACATAACCACAATATGAAATTAATGTGTATGTCAGCAGTCTAGTACAGTGATGGCAAACCTTTTAGAGATTTCAGTGATACAAATGGCCCACTGTGGCACATGTGCCATAGGTTCAATACCACTGGATGTGTTCCTATACTTATTTCTATGTTCATATAAATGAATATCTAAACTCATATGAATGTGTTTCCTAGGTGGTATAGAAATTTAACTATACTAATCACATTAAGCTGTAACTGATTTTTTTACTTGACAAAAACAGATAAATATCCTTTAGGTCAAAATTTACAGCAGCTAATAGTTTTCTATACTTGCATAATAATCCATAGTATCAATAAAGCACCATTTAACCAAGTAGTACACTTTTTTTTTAGAGGTTATTCAGATTTTCTTTGTGCTCCTGTAATCAGCATAATGAAACACAACTTTGTTCAAATAATATTATTACATATTGGGTTTTTTTGTTTTGTTTTTTGTTTTTTGTTTTTTGCACTTGGAGTTTAAGCCTCTAGAAACTGGAACTAAAGAGGATTCATATAGATAACAAATTCTGTGCCTGAAGAACTACTAGTAAGTTGTACAGACGCCCGGAAGTTCAATCCGCATTATTGCTCCTCTGGCATCAAGCTCTCAGGGTTCCTCTGACAAACCAGATGGAAGTGATTTGCACTGAAAACCTCTTGCCTTGAGGAAGAGGGAAAACAAACTCCCACCGAAGAACAACAAAGGGACAGAGGTGGAGAACAGTGCTGCGCTGGAATTGCATGGCTTGACCGAACTACCTCTGCGGTCGGTAGGGAGATTTAGGAGCTTTGAGTTGTATAACTTCATGATGAAAATAAAATCAGGTTAGTGGGAAAGGACCGTTTGAGTAAGGGTAAACAGTGGCTTGCAATGGTTAAAGTTTGTAAATTTTGAGCTTCAAACTTCTAAAATGTTAGCCTATGCCACATAACCAATTTTACAGAAGCTCCTCTGCTGAGAGATTAAATACTCAAAGTATGATTGGATGCACCCTAGGCTGGAGGGAAGAAACATACTTAGAGAAGGTATCCTAACTCACTGGCCTGCGGCAAGGAGGCTATTGTCAGACTGCAGAGACCACCAAAGTTCCCTCTCCATTGGAGCAAAAACCCACTGCCTGCTTAGAACCACACAGTAGGTCAGAAACGGCGAGGGTGGTCCACTGTGGGGCCGGGTACCCCGCGAAGGGAGACAGGGGCGGACCGGCTTGGGGAGGTGCGGAGCTCCGTGGGGCGCGGCCTGGCCGAGCCCAGCAGGGCAGCTGGCGCCCCTCCCTCCACCTTGCATCCGCGCTCGGCCGTGCTCACTCACTCACGGTCCGGGACACCTTCAGCTCCTGATTGAGCCACTGGCAGAGGATCTCCGACATGGCTCGCCCGCGCCTCTGACAGCAAGCAAGTGCTAGGGACTCGCCGACAACCTGGCGTTCATCTGGCGTCCTCCTGTTTCCCAGGGCAACCCGTTGCTAAGGAAGCGTATCCACACAGGCTAGGTGACAGACTGAGAAGAGGGAACGCCAGAGCTCTGCCACAGGAAAAAGAAATCGTCGCCTGCCCCCTGCTGGCGGGCAAGACCTGAGCATGCGCAAACTCAAGAGGCCGCCAAGGGTCTGGTAGCAACTATCAAAATAAATAAATAAATAAATAAATAAAAGATTTCTTTTCTCTTTTCTCTTTTCTCTTCTTTTCTTTCTTTTCTTTTTCTTCTCTTCTCTTCTCTTCTCTTCTCTTCTCTTCTCTTCTCTTCTCTTCTCTTCTCTTCTCTCTTCTTTTTAAAAACATTGCCTGTTATTTTAATTATAAATCCTTATTTCTCTTGGGTAAGTAATGCAGGGGGGACTGCAAAGAGCTATTTTGACACCACAAGCTGGTATCAGAAATGATGCTGTCTACTGAAATGAAATTTTAAAAAAAGACCTACCTCTTTAAAACATTATTGTGACACTTTTCTTAATTGGAGCTCTATCAAAAAAGGACAAGCTTTGCAATCAGATAAGCTTGGGTCCTGAGGTCCGATTTTTATCT